>VNJV01004221.1:0-10818 GCA_008042635.1 Drosophila nikananu | reverse complement strand
TTTGAACTATTACCTGTCGAATGCAATAACAAATTTCACGATCCGTTGTCATCAAAAAGTTGATTTTTGTATAGTATCTGTATCTTTTGCCCCATAGTGCGACGCGACAGAGAGCAAACAAAACTATCTGTATCTGCAGGCCCCGACGGATAGCGAAATGGCAGCGTATAAATGCCATTTGGTTTTATATTTTTCTCAACCCCTAGGGGTTTCTAATTTTCCCTATTTTCTTTATTTTCCCCTAATATCACCCCTTGGATTTTCCCCTGTTTCAACGCCCATTTTCATGGCGATTTCTTCAGCGATTTGTGCCCAGAGCCTGAGCGCATTCCAATAGATCTCATCGTCTTGTAAAATGGGTATCTTTCGCTGCTTCCCTGCTTTTCTTGTTTTTTTCATTTTTCATTTTCAAGCGTTTTCAAGCAAGCAATTGTTCTGTGCATGTATCTGATGGATACGAGTGCGCTGCCAAGTAGTAAATAGGTCGCTGGCAACAAGCTGGTGTATATTGTATGTATATCTGTGTGTATTTCTCGGCTGCAAAGCGACAAACTATTTTTTATTTGTTGCTTGCGGCCAGCGAAAGCGTATTTGTGAGCTTTGCCAGCAAAAAGCTTGCCTCCGTCCACTTTGTATCTGTTAGATACTTTTGTAGATTTTTCACTGCCTTTTTCGAATTTCACAAATTCTGGCTCATTACAAGCCATCAAAACTAAGTTATTTGTTGGTGGGTAATATAGTTTTACCTCAGTGAGTAATCCCGCTCGGTTTCGACTATCTTATCTGTGTTTTTTTCAAGCTTTTTCCAAGGCATTTGGTTTGCTGGACAAGCGACTCGCACAGATACAGATACAGATACAGCTGCTGCTGCTGCTGCTGCTGGTGTGATGTGGCTGTGGCTGTTGCCTTTGCTTTTTCGAGTGGGGAAAGTAGGTCAATTACACGTGTCGTGTGTGTATGTACTGCGGCCCGTACATATGTCTATGGGGCCCGTACATAGAGACGCTTTTTATGCTTGGCCAGCATAATCAAACAAGCTCTTTGTGTTGCCAGCGTTTTCTGGTTTTCTGTGTGTTTCTGTGTTTTTTGTTTTCTTTTTCTGGTTTTCTGGTTTCTTTGGTTCTTCGTTCTCCGTTCTTCGTTCTCAGTTTCTTCGTGGCCTGATCAAAAGTTTACTATTTGCTCAGTTCTTCGTTCTTCGTTCTCCGTTCTTTGTTTTCTCTTTTTTTTCCACTCTGGTTTCTAGGCCAAAACGCTGCAATGGGCGTTCGTTCTTCTTGTTTATCTTCCATGGAGTTCTGGCGGACTGCAGATACATATATCTACAAATTGTGGATAGATAGCTGGCTGTTGTAGCTGACTGAGATAATAAATCGAGCGAGGGCCCTTTTAGGGGGTGTTTGTTTTTTGTTATACTCGAATACTTTATTTTTTAGAGTAAAAACCCTTTTAATAAAGTATAGAAGGTAATAAATCTTCTGTAGTTTTAGCCCTTTTTTAAAGGCATCTTTTAGCTCTAAAATAAGGTTGGAATTCTATAAAGAATTTTGTTATTTATCTTTGAGTTACAATTATATGCTTAAGAGCCCTGAAGTACTAATTAAGATACTGTAAAGTTTGAAAATAAAAGTTACCTTATGATTAAGGAGGAAACTGATTTAAGAAATGATAACCAATATTTTTTGTATTCGTTTATTAGAATTTTTATTAAATATTTAAATCTGAATATATTTGACATTTGTGCAATTACTGTCTTATGCACTTTACTGTCTTATGCTCTCTAAAAACTTGAATAATATTTTTTTTTGAAAACTCAAAGCTTAGAAAACCAGAACTTAGTCAAAAAGGCCATTCGGAAATCATTTTTGTGGTATTTTTCATTAAGGTAATCAACATATTAAAGTGAAATGATATAATTTGAATTTTTAAAAATTAAAATGTTTGTCAATTTGTGACATTTCTAATAATGTAACCCCTTATAAAATTGTGAAAAATTTAAACAATTTGTTTCCTAGCTGTCAAGTCACATCGACTCTGCTGTTAATGCTGATCAAGAATATAAATTATTTATAGGGTCGTAAATGACTCCTTCAAGCTTCTAACTCAAATTATAACGAACAAAGTAACCAGTAAGTAAACACTTTAAGTATGAAATAAATGTACATCTTTTAATAATCAGATAATCAGGTTCAGAATCTAAGCATTTTCTACCTTTCAAATAAAATCATATAATTAATGTTTTGATGCCATATTGTTAACAAATTTTAATTGGAAAGCTACTTAAGGATTTCATGGAATTCTAAGCAATTTTTAATGATTAAATCATAGTTTTGGCAGTCTAAAGATGGGAAATATCAATAAGAACTTGTAATTTTATGTATAAAACGTCCCCCTTATGTACAAATTGTTAAAAAATATTAGACATAAGTTAAATTTAATTTAGCCAATTACCCCAAACTAAAATAAATAAATGAAAATTTTTGCAAAAAAATATACATAAATCCTTATGTATACATTTTACTATCTGATATTTTCCATTTTTTGACTACAACAACATGTATTTATTATTTTTATTTATTATTACTATTTTATTCACTAAAACCAAAATTACCAAAGCTCTCAGCCGCTTGGAGGACACTTTTCCCGTGTGGAAAGGACGTTGAAAGGACAAGGAAAAGCATTGGAATGTGCGAATGCGGGGTGGGATGCGGGTGTAGGTACATACACCAAATGGCGCAATTTAGTGGGAGGCATTTTCGGTGCTCCCAGAGGGCGAGTGGGGGGTAGTGGGGGGAGTGAGATAAAAAACCGCCCAACTACAAAACACACAAACTTATGTACATATATACACGCAAATTGGGTCAATCGATAAAAGCAGGCAGCGACGCAGGCAGCCAAAGGCGGCACATGCGCTGACACAGAGGTCGGGGCAGGGGTGTGGTGTGGTGAGGCGCCCAAGGAGCTTTCCTTCCAGCTTTTCCTTTTTTCCTGGCTAAGAGAGAGAGCGGGAGAGAGAGAGCGAGCGGAGAGCCTGGGTAATCCAATTGTAGGTGGCTCCAAATATATATATTACATCGAGCCTGGTATATATAGCCGCGTTCCATATACATTTATAGCAGCCTTGCTGCCGTTACATGGCTCCAGCAATATGGATTACATCACACGAGGTTCTGTTTCTGCAGCACGGGGTGCCTCGGGTGGGTGGGTGCCTTTGGGGGGTTGTGTGTTTTGTGTGTGTGTGTGACTTTTAATATTTTATAGGGCAGCTGTCACTGCTCCTGCTGCTCCAGTTGCCACCCAAAAAAGGCGCCACCAACGCACCCCATAAAAACCCCTCCCCCCCCCAGCAAAAGGCAGCCACTAAAACTGCGGGCTCATAAAACAGAGTTTTTGGGGCATATATGTATATATGTATATATATTGCTGATAAAATAAATAAAAGGACCCAAGCTCGGAGTCGTAATGAATGTTTTTGCTCCTCTTCCAGGGCTGATTAAATTTTTGCAAGCTAAATTCAAAGTATTTCTTGTTTTAGCCCGCAAGAATGTTAAACACTGAGTGGTGTCCTGGGTTTTGGGGCTCTAAAAGTTCCTCGGACTTTGGTTTCTGAGGTACAAAATTGAATTCTTGTAAAGACTTCAGGGCATTGGGAGAGTGGCTTTTTACAAATAAGTTCGTGTTGGTTCCTTGCTAGTTGAAACATTAAAATTGTGACTGTTTTAATTGTTTTCTTACATTTGTTACGTTTAAAATTCAGGCCTTAATATTCCAATTGATTTATTCAAGGGAATTTGGCGATTTAATTGATTTATTCAAAAGAATTTTTGTATTTAATTATTTTATTGGAGGAAATTGATTTTTTTCAGTAATTTATTTTAAAGAATTTATTTATTCAAAAGAATTTATGACAAGCTTAAAACGTTTGCTTAAATAATTTATTTTAACAATCTATTTCCTATTTTCATCCAAGGACAGATTATTGGCAGTCCGAAACGCCTAAAAGTAGGCTTTCTACACGGTTTTATAGAGACTTACATGAGGTTTTACGTAGACTAAACGTGACAAGAAGTGGAATGATTTTACTTAATGTAACGAATTTGTAAGACAAATTTTTCGTCGTTTGTAAAATATAAAAAAAATATACTTACACTCAACTTTGACTTGTCTTTTTTTTACGAAATAAATACGTTATCATGGTAGAAAAAAGAAATAAGCTTGTTTCTAGATTTATTTAAGAAAATTAAGAGCAATATTAATTTGTAAATGTAGAATTAAATAGCTCCAAGGGAATATTTAAATATTAGTAGATTTACAGCGACACCTAGTGGCTCATAGATATAACGCAGCTCAAAGTAGTTCCAAAGCAAGCCACTGGAGAGCTCTGTAGCATTATAAAGTCTGGCAGCACCAAAAAGTACATAATACGGCAAGGCCAAACAGTAAGGCGGAAATTTCAAAAAGTGAAACGTAAACGAAAGAAGCTTACTTTGACAAGCCGAAGTTTGTATACCTTGCAGATTGCCATTTTTTTTATGTCAAAATTTTGCTATTGTTGTAGATAATAATAAGGTCCCAGAAAATATGTTTTACTAGTACAAAATTTAGAAATACTTCACTTCCTCTCAATGGATTTTATTGTAGAGATTTTAAATGTAAAATTAAATAAAAAGAGATTAGTAAGTGATGTGAAAACTAACTCATTTAAAGTGAAAAACTGGTTGATATTATTTGAAATATATTTTATTGGTAGGCAGTTTTGAAGAACATTTGTAATGACATTTATATATAATGAACATGTTTCAAATAATCATTTTCATCTCGCTTTACTTTCCTCTCCCATTCTCTTTTGTAATATTCTTCTATGTATGTATGTATATAATAAATTTATTTATTTTATTATTATTATAATTAATATTATTGTTAATATTATTATTATTATTATTATTATTTGTATTATATATTTTCCCTCTTCTCCTCTAATCGGGTTTTACTTTGTTTAGTTGCTGCGGTTGCGTTTTGTTTTCTTTTTTTTTTTCTTTTGTTTACCGTTTATGTTGCTTCTTGTTGTTGTTCTTTGTGGTTGATTCATAATTTGTTGTTGTCATATACCTTGTAAACTTATGTAGTTCCATATATGTATAATATATATATTTGTATATATATGTGTGTATATATAATGGCTTACTATAAGTTACTTAAAAAACATTATATAATAAATATTTACTCGTACTTTATGTGTATGCCTCCCCCTTGTTTCCGTTTACGTTACTTTCTCTACTCCTCCTTAAAGTCCAGTACTCAGAGCGACAGAATTTCGATTTTGAGACCGCAAGGACGAGAAAGTGACAGCTGTCACATGGGCATAGTGTGCCCGTCCGTTTAACTATCGGTGTCTGTCTGGCCACCTTATCCTTAGCTCTCGCTCTGAGTACTGGACTTTACTTCATATATTTGTATAATATATGTATGTATATATATATATATATATAATATATTCATTTAGTTTATTTTACTTTAATTTATTTTATTTATCAATAATTATTACCAATATCGTAGATCACCAAACTTGTTTTAAAAAAATGTTTACACGAAATTGATGTTGTCCTTCTCTGCGGAACTGTTTACGGGAATGGGTTGAGTTTAGTTTCGGATTTCTGTTCTGTCCTGCCTCTTCCTCTCAAACCAAGTTGCTGCTCTGACTACGATCCTCGGCTCTGATGGATGATGCTGTGTATCTGTCGTATCTATATAATTTGCGCTCGCTTTTCATATATCATAATCATGTATGTATATTTCTATATTCATCTATCGTATGCTTTGCTCTAGTCATAAATATTTATATATATATATATATATAGGTCTATGTACAGAGAAGTACACAATGGGGGCTAATTAATTAATCGCTTGCATTATCGTTAGGTAATTGTCGACTTGTGATCGTTATTTTCCCATATAAATTCATTTAGTGGCCTTGCCCGGGATCGCTTAATAATTTCTTGCCTGATATCTGTGGGTGTTAGGGTGTTGTGTGGGTGTGTGTGCCTATATTGAGTTTACAATTTGCTAAATTACATTATTCAAGACTTGGGTTTGCTTTTGTTTGTTGGTTTTTTTTTTTGGTTTTTGTTGCTAGAGTTGTATAGAAAGAGTCGACAAAGCTTTCCTGGCTATCCTTTAGTTTCGTATTTCGTATTCGTATTTGTATTTGTAGTTTTAGTTTTTTTGTTTTTGTTTTTGTTTTTATTTTTGTTTTTGTATTTGTAAGTAGGGTACACGACGGCGGGGATAATATGATTAAAGTGTCTTTACGGCAAATACTATGAGCAGATAGTACGCCGTTAGTTCATGTTCTTAGACTCAGATTTGTTGCTGCTGTAATTGAGACTATCTAGGCTAACCATACGATACGTGGTAAGTTAAGTTAAGTTAAGTTAATTTAAGTTTAGTTAAGTTAAGTAGTTAAAGGCAAACGTTTCTTCCATCTTCAAGAGCGAGAGTGAAAGTGAAAGTGACAGTGACTGGGTGGCCAAGTGGAACTCGCAGCTTTAGGAGATCGCTTTCAAAATGTTGGGTGGATGCTATGGATATCGGATATCTAGCACTCATCCGCGCCTCAGATATGTTGCGTTCGTTCGTTCGTAAAAAATGTATCTACCTTGTTTTGAAACTGTATCTGAGATCGTGTGTATCTGTAGCTGTATCTGAGCGTGTGTCTCGTGTCCTTGTGGGTGGTTGTATTGTCAACGTGTGTGTTTTCTCAGGAGCCCAGGATTCCAGGAGCCCAGAGTGATGTGTAGGTCCTACGGTGAAGTTAGTTCGGTTTGATTTGTCAATAGTTAATTGTTCTCGTGTTTTCAATGGTCTGCATATAGGTTGATCTGATATCTTTATATATATAGTATATGTATATATATAGGTTAGCTTTCATATATTATACACTTGCTGTTATGCTTACACAACTAGACACTTATGTACACTTCTGTCGAACACGAAGATGTAACTAAATTATTTACTTGACGCGCGAACTCGCATTGACTCCCTGCCCAACTTCAACTGCACCGTAAAAAACCCGATGTGTTCCTGGCTTAGGAACTTTTCTGGGGACCTTTTTGGCGAGAGAAAGGGAGAGATGGGGAGGAGTAGTACCCTAACATATGTACACAAATCGAACGATTGCAGAACCGAGGTGTCAAAGCAAAGAATGCAGCTCTATCGTTATTTTCTTGGTCGTCAATCGATTATCTAAATATTATGTAGGTGCCGAAAGATCTGCGGTTAATTTAAAGCACTAAGCACCAAGGAGTGTGGGTGAACTCCTTCGTTCGGGGGTTATGATATATAGGCTTGTATGATATGATTGTGTTGTGTCTTTTTTGTTTGCTTCGTAGAGCTGGCTGAATGTCTTCGTGTGGGGAGGTGGGGGCTGCTTCTCTCTATGGAAACCGAAAGTCAAACAATGCAATAAATCTAAGTGATAATCCCTAGGCCTAAGCAAACCCTCTCTCAAAATCCGTTCTATCAAATATGTTTGCTTTTACACTGGCAGTGATGACTCCCTTATGCTTATCTCACGTATTCTTACTTCTTCTCCCTTTTTAATTTCATTCTGGGTAATTAAAACATAACCGAAATAAAACAGCACTCAATGGAAACACTAACGTTGGCTACTATAGCTATGTAAATATATCATATCATATATATGTTATCTAATGTAACAATAACGTCCTCCGTTCCGCTTCTAAATCAAAAGCTAAGAGGGACTCGGGACTATGTGTGTGGTTCTAATGTTAGTACTCCTGCTAATTCGCATTCACAGCTGAGATAGGTAAAGCTTGCTGCGTAATGGACTCGATCTATGGGGACATTGTGTAGATTTAACTAATTAAAATAGAGATGGCGGTTGGCTGTAGTTGATGCTGGATTTGATTTGGTAATGGGTAATATCCAGACGTATGGTAGGTAGTGTCTTGGCTCCGCTCTCTATAATGACTCGCAGATAGTTCTTTGGTACACGGCTAAAGGCTACGCAATATAATTGGTTTAATCGCAATGCATGTAACTACAATTTACATGTATATCATATATCATATATCTGTATTATCTGTGGTGTATCCTTTATTGCTCTACATACCATATAATATATGTAGTATCCGTATCTGTATCTATACTTCAGGCCTCTCCTCCGATGTTATGTACAGTGTGGCTGTGACTGTGTGGGTGAATGTTTAACTAACTTTAACAGGGACTAGCTTATATAACACAGTGTACTCTGGGTCCAAAGCAGTTTTACTATCTCCTAGCCTCCTCTCCTCGATATCATTCATCACATTCTAATGCCTCGGTAAGTAGTCCGCGTTCTGCAGCTTCGACCGACAGAGAGAAAGTGAAGGACAGAAGGGAGCAGTGTTGTCTAACGATAAACTTTAAGTTGAGTTCGAAAAGTATCGAGTTAGTGAGTTTAGAGAGTTTGAGAGAGAGTTAAGAGAGTTTACAAAAAGTACGCTATACCAGCTGACTTTTAAATGCATCCACAATTTGAGTATAGCGGCAACCTAATTACACAATACACATAAATATCAAATAATTTGCTCTTCGCATTGCATTTACATGGTGTCATTTACAAATGTGTGTGTGTTTGTGTATATCGTGTGTGTTTGTGAGTTTTAGAAATACTGCATAGTTGGTATTGGTTTTGGTATCGGTATCGGTATCGGCATCGGTAGTATACAAAATAGTAGACAGTGCTTTTGGTAACTTCTTGCTGTGTCTCGGTTCTCCATTATCGCTGCAGGTAAATAGTACAGGTGTATTCCCTTAGCCTCATCTGAGTGTGTGTGTGTGTTTCTGTGGGCACTGTTTAGAAAAAGCTCTTCAAGAAGCCAGCTGGACCAGCCTAAAAACAAAAGAGAGAAATGGTTTAGTTTCATGAAGTCAGTGTATCCGTTTTCCTTTTGCAAACTTACATCCTGCTGCTGCTGTTGTTGCGTTTGTGCTTGTTTGACTTTGGCTTGAGCGATCTTTAAGGCTCTGAAAAATATAGAATGTATTTGGTTAGTTTGTATCCCAAAGGGAGGATATTCTGAAGACTCACTGTTGCAAATCCATGATGGTCTTTTCCTTGGCGTTCTGCTCTTCCTGCGACATTTGTACCAATTGCAGCAAGCGTTCCGTTTCGGTTGCCGCCTTCTTGTGCTCTTCCTTTGTGTTCTGCAGCTCCTTGACGCAGCTGAAATGGAAAATAAATTGTAGATTAATAAAAAGGCTTGATAATTGTGCAAACCGAAGTTAGTAATTTTTAAAACTTATTTATTATTTATTTTTAGTTTTTTATTATTTTTGTTTTTAAATTTAACCCAATTAGGAAAATGAGATACAATCTTGCGAGTACTCATCAAATAGAACTTTTCAGTCTAGGTCAAAAATGAAAGCTCTTGGAGATATTGCCGTATCTCCTCCTTCGCCAATAAGCCTAAGCTTTGCAGAGAGCCTCTCAGAGAGAGAGAGAGAGAGAGAGACAGCCTCTCACGACGGCCATTCGAAATCAGTGCAGCCGGGCGTAAGGGAGAAACGAATAAACGAAAACGAAAAAATCTTTACGCACAACGATCGCGGCGGTAGAAAAATCCAAATGCGCGGAAAAATGTAGAAGAAAATTATGGAAAAACAAAGAGACCCACAGTGAAAAGTGTGTGAAGTGAAATGAAGTGGGGACAATGCCCAAAACAGCACACAAAACAGTAGGCGGGCTGTTTTTTCTATTTCTAAGCCCAGGTCAGTGCGTGTTTTCTTTGACTAGTTGATTTGACTATGATAAACATTTATTAAAGTGCGCAAACCATAAAAGGTTAAAAGGTTTTATTCTTTCTTTTGTGCGCTTTCGGCAAACACAACCACTTGCAGCAACAACCAATGTGTGGGTGAGTGAGACAACACTATTTTCTTTATTCTGTTATCCTCGACTTTCTCGCCTTCGCGCGTGTTTTTTTTTTCTTTTCTCGTTTCGGAAAGTGGAACCTAAGAATACGATCCACATTCTTTTGGTTGTCAATTTTAACTTTTTGAAAAGTTGGAAAGCTGCCTTTGTTTTGTGTTTTGGAAATAATTTTAATTTATGTGTGGCCATCCAGAGGCCCCCAGAAAAATTCAATATAATTTATAAAAAAAGTGATCTTATTCGAAATTAGTGAAGATACTTACGCTTCCAGCTGACGCTGCGTATCCATGAGCTTCTTGTTGAGCTCGCCGGCGGCTGCCGCTCCGCCACCTTGCGTCTGGAGTGACTTCTCCAGCTGGTCCATCTGCTCCTTGCGCTTGCGCAGCTGCACATCGAACTCGGCCATCTTCTTCTCCTTGTCCTCGATGTCCTTGCGCTTGGCATCGATCTGCTTGCGCTGCTCGTCGATGATCTTCCGCTCGCCCTCGGTGGCCTTGGCCTGGTTGTCGATCTGCTTGCGCACCTCCTCCAGCTGCTTCTGCTGCTGCTCCAGCTGCTGGCGCTGCACGTCGGAGGCGCCGGCTCCCGCGCTGGCCGCCTGCTGCAGTTGTTGCATCTGCTGCTGCAATTGTTGCACCTGCTGTTGCAGTTGTTGCACTTGCTGCTGCGCTGTTTGGAGCTGCTTGGCCTGCTCCTGGTTGGACATCTGGCTCTTCTCCAGCTCCTGGACCAGGAGCTCTAGCTGCTGCTGGAAACGATCCCGCTCGGTGCAGGCTGCCTGCAGCTCGCCCTTGACCTTCTCCAGCTCCTTGGGGTCCGCTCCGCCAGCACTGGCCGCCGTCTGTTGCTGCTGCTGCGCTGCCTGCTGCGCCGCCTGTTGCTGC
>VNJV01004220.1:0-48994 GCA_008042635.1 Drosophila nikananu | reverse complement strand
CATCGTAAAATTTTTCAAAAAATTATAAATTGAGTTTTGAATGCAGAAATGTTTGCCTATGAAAACCAAGAAGAAAACTCGAAACCAGACTGAAATCGGTTGAGTTTAACCCAAGTTATGATCAAAAAACCCTTTAAGGTCTTTTTTTCCCATAAAAATTAAGGGGTTACACCGTGAATTTTTTTTTTTTTAATTTCAAAAAATTATAAATTGAGTTTTTAATGCAGAAATGTTTGCCTATGAAAACCAAAATGAAAACTCGAAACCAGGATGAAATCGGTTGAGTTTAACCCAAGTTATGATCAGAAAACACTTTAAGGTGTTTTTTTTCCATAAAAATAAAGGGGTTACATCGTGAAAATGTTAAAAAAAATTTCAAAAAATTATAAATTGAGTTTTTAATGCAGAAATGTTTGCCTATGAAAACCAAGAAGAAAACTCGAAACCAGGATGAAATCGGTTGAGTTTAACCCAAGTTATAATCAAAAAACTCTTTAAGGTGTTTTTTTTTTCCATAAAAATTAAGGGGTTACATCGTCAAAATTTTTAAAAATTTTCCAAAAAATTATAAATTGAGTTTTGAATGCAGAAATGTTTGCCAGTGAAAACCAAGAAGAAACCTCGAAACCAGGCTGAAATCGGATGAGCTTAACCCAAGTTATGATCAAAAAACTCTTTAAGGTGTTTTTTTTTTTTTATAAAAATTAAGGGGTTACATCGTAAAAATTTTCAAAAAATTATAAATTGAGTTTTAAATGCAGAAATGTTTGCCAGTGAAAACCAAGAAGAAAACTCGAAACCAGACTGAAATCGGTTGAGTTTAACCCACGCTATGATCAAAAAACTCCTTAAGGTGTTTTTTTCCCATAAAAATTAAGGGGTTACATCGTCCAAATTTTTAAAAAATTTTAAAAAAATTATAAATTGAGTTTTAAATGCAGAAATGTTTGCCTATGAAAACCAAGAAGAAAACTCGAAACCAGGCTGAAATCGGATGAGCTTAACCCAAGTTATGATCAAAAAACTCTTTAAGGTGTTTTTTTTTTTTTATAAAAATTAAGGGGTTACATCGTAAAAATTTTCAAAAAATTTTCAAAAAATTATAAATTGAGTTTTAAATGCAGAAATGTTTGCCAGTGAAAACCAAGAAGAAAACTCGAAACCAGACTGAAATCGGTTGAGTTTAACCCACGCTATGATCAAAAAACTCCTTAAGGTATTTTTTTCCATACAAATTAAGGAGTTACATTTAATTTAAAAAAAAAAGGTAAATTTTTCTGTAACGTTTTCTATATTTGTTTGTATACTTTTATAGTTTATTTTCTATGGTTGATCCCATTTATGGTTTGAGTCCAGGGTAGATGTATATCGATAGTTACATTTCAAAAGCCATCTCTCATTATCAAATAAAAATATCGCAATTGCAATAGTTGGGAGAACATAAAACCACGATATATCACTTTTAGAATAAATATCGATATATTGATATTTTGATATATTATCAACAACAACAGCAACCCTATAAATTAGTTGCAAACAAAAAGAATTAAAATCTAGGAAAACCTAGCTTTCCATTGTAAATTTGACAAGCGTTCCACAGGCGAGTTGGAGAAATATTTCTCTTTATTTCTGAATTCATTAAATCCTTCCCCACAGCAAGCTCAGCCGTTCAAGGACAAAATGGTGTGCGTGCCCTGTTTTATCATTCCCCTGCTCCTATACATCTGGCACAAGTTCGTCCAGCCGATTCTGCTGCGCTACTGGAATCCCTGGGAGAAAAAGGATGCCGAGGGCAATGTCATCAAGAAGGGGCCCGAGTTCCCCTTCGAGTGCAAGGGCGGCGTCTGTCCCTATGTTCCGGGGGCCAAGAAAACAGCTGAATTGGCGGAGGAAAATTCTGACAGTTCAGAGGCAGTAACCACAACGACGACGACGACGACGGAAACGGAGGAAACCAAAAAGGAAATCTAGTCTAAAAGTTGCAACTATCAACCATAACTTTTTTTTTGTTTGTTAATATGAGGCGCACACTCACACACACGCTTTAAATTCAACGTCATCGTCATCCGCGTGCGTTGTGGATGTGTCAGGTGGTGGTGGCAAGGTGGGGGACAAGGCCGCCAGGGAGCACTCTTCTCTAAGGAACAGCAACTAATTACGCTTAACGTTTAATAAATTAAATAAATGTAATGAATGTCCACTGACCCACTGCATGTAAATTTTTGTATTTTACTTGGTTTGGTTTAACTTTGGCGGGGTTAAAGGTTATCCATTGATTTTAGTTTGTCTTTATAGTTTTTGGGTTCTTTTTTTGTGTCTGTACCTTTGATTGGTGGTAAACCTAGTCTTAGTTTTGGAGCTATCTGGGTGAAACTTTGCAGTTGGTCTTCGTTCTATTCTTATTTGTAAATGAGCTTTTCTCTTGAAAGTACCACAAAAAATGTTCTACAATTCATATTTTTAACATAGTAACATTAAGAAATGTTCATTATTAAATTTAAAAGCCTTTATCCTATTCTAAAACAAATTTGGAAATATTCGAATGCAAACTCGCGCAACTTGCAATTTTTTATTATTTTGATAACAAAAAAAAAACACCATAAAAAAGATCCTGTTGTGTTTTGATAAAAATCTCCAAAGCAGAGGAACTTTGCTTGGACTTTTGCTTTTTATCATCACTGGGAGATTGCAAAGAGTCCAAAGAGACCACATTTATACTTTTCTGATTTATTTAAATAGTAAAAAACATACCGAAAAGTACGATGTAAGAAAATGTTGCGTGCGACACCAACTAAAATTCGTTAAAGAAAAAACTACTTAATATTTTAAAGTGAACTCAAATAAATTATGAAGTTAAATTGATATATAATACATTACAATTAATTACATTAAAATCTTTTCTCAAGTTTTGCTGGAATCAGTGCTGAAAAAAATGACTTCTGTCTGAGTCGCGTGCAAACGCCTTACATTTTTGTAATTATCTTGAAAACGAACAATTGTCCGAGATTGACCTTAACACCAATTTAAATTTCAAATAAAGTCTTAACACATGTTTTTTGTTTTCGTTTGAATGCGTACAAATGTCACAGGCACAAGGAAGTCCTATTCCCCCTCTACATTTTAATAAAAATTCACTCATCACACTTTTGTTTTAAAATAATTTGTAATATTTATTATTTATGTCAAAAAGGGGTTGCGCATTTTCGCTTGCTGTCTGGGAGTTTTTGCTTTAGGGAAACAAGTAATTTTACAATTTACACTTTAAAAACGATGTACACAAAATATATATACTATATATGTGTATATGTATGTATATAGACGGGACGACGAAAGGTGTATACAAAATACAGTTCAAATAAAAAAAAAAAGAAGCAAATTTGGAACAAGAAAATCAATGTTTTGTATTTAAATTAAGTGTAGTGTCTTTTTTTGTCTTTTGTATATTTTTTGAAAATATATTAATATCTATTAGCTTAGAACGTACAAAAGGGTGCGTGTGTTGGCCTTAAACATATATAAAAAACTTGTTTGTTTTTCTTTTTTTTTCGTTCCCCTTTCTTTAAAATCTTGTAATTATTATTAATATTATTATTAAATTATACGACGGCGGTGTTTTGCGTACAATTTTCTGGCCTTCTCCTTTCGCTTTCGTCGACTTAAATCAAACAGTTTATGAGAATCTTTTTACAGTTTAGCTTAGTCACTATGTAATAATACATAATAGTAATAGTTATAATAATAATAATAATAATAATATTAATAATTATAATAATAGTAATAGTAATACGAAAAAAAAAAAAACGTGGTGTAAAAAAAATAGTTCGTTCGATGCTGTTTTTACGTCTAACAATTTCGTTTATATAAGCACTTCAGTTTCGAGACCTACAGAACTACGAATGCAGATGCTTGAATGCGGAATTCAATTAAAACCTAACCTTAGCCTAGTGATATTAATTAGAAACGTTCTCTCAATTGATCAATCCGAATTTGCGCTATGTTTAGGTTGCCTTACCCTATCTATATATCCCTACTTTACTATATATATATATATGCCTATATGTTCGGTTTACTGGAAGCTACGATGACGTTACGACAATTAAATAAAATGCGCTCTTAACTCCACTGAGTAGATATATCTACGTGATCGGCGCGCACTGTACAACAAGCATAATAAGCATTCATAATTCATAATTTAAGTCAAGTTTGCGTTTCAATTAAATTAGGGTTTCAAAAAAAAAAAAATATATATATATATATAATAATAGAACAAGTCGTGGAAATGAATACTACACATAAATCGTAGAGAATTCGGGGAATTACAAAAAATACATGATGTATATATTACTATATTTTATATATATATAGATAGCATTTTAGTTATAGAACTTGTGTGTGTGTGTAGCCTTGGGGGACTCTTTAAGAGTCCCTGTTTTGCAATCCCTGGGATCCTCTAGATTCGCCAGTCCCCGTTTCCCGTTTCCCCGTTTCCCTATTCCCTGTTACCATTTCCCATCACTGCTTATATGGTCAAATATAAATGGCCTCAGATCCCTTGTTGGCCTGATGGCCACCCGAGATATACAGATTATTGGCCGCCGGAGACTGAACGCCCTCGCTCCAATCGGAATTCGAACGTGGCGATGAGGAGGACCAATGGCCGGGCGATTCCGGTGATGGCGTCGGATAGCTGTCCAGCGTTTGGACCAAATGCTGCGGCGTATGGCCGCCCGAATGCTGGCTGGGTGGCGTTAGGTACTGGTAGAAGGCCTGCTGCTGGTTGTGCTGCGATGACGGCGACAGCATGTTGGTTGACGGCGATGACCCGGACATGGAACTTTGTATCGAGGGCGGATTCATTTGACCCGAGTGAAATGAGTCTGCAGAGGGACAGAAAAAGATATAGTTAAAGTTCGAGTTCTCTTAGAGTTTAGGTATTCTTTCTAGAGCTGAAACAAACATCGATGTTTAATTCGATATAATCGATGTTTCCAAAAACCCGTCAACATCGATGTTTACTTGTCTAACATCGAATATTCTGACTACGTGCGATTTGGTAAATTTCTAACTTAAATAGTGTTTTGACAACAAATTCGACGCTATCCTTAGTGCTCTTAAGCATTAAAAACGCGATAGCAGGACCTGCCTGAAGGCTACAGTTGTAAGCAAACTAATTTTTCTTAATAAGAACCATTTCTTAAATGATCTCAAATAAAAATTAAGACTTAACAAAATCGTTGTTTTGTTTTTGTTAAACATCGATTATTAATCGATTATTAATCGAGAAAGTACTCACAAACATCGATGTTTTTCCAGCTCTAATTCTTTCCTACGAAACTTACCCGGAGATCCACAAAATCCATTGAGGTCCAAGCCTGCTGAACCGAACTCCAGGCCTCCCAGCTGCTGCTGCTGCTGCTGCTGTTGCTGCTGCTGTTGCTGCTGCTGTTGTTGCTGCTGCTGCTGCTGTTGTTGCTGCTGCTGCTGCTGTTGTTGTTGCTGCTGTTGCTGCTGCTGCTGTTGGGGGGTTAGCGTTTGCATTATTGCACTGCCTTTCGAGGATTGTGGCGGGGCAAGCATAATGCCCATATCACTGCCAGTGGGCGAGATAATGCCCAGGCTGACGGGTGAATTTTGAGGCCCTCCTATAATGCCTCCTCCAAGGCCGCCGCCGCCGCCTGTAATGCTCCCACCATTGGCGCCGCCCAGCAGACTGTTGAGATTGCTGCCGCCAAACTGCTTCTGCTGGGTGGCATGCCTCATCGCCTGGATGTGGGTGGGGGAGGTGGGCAGGCTGGGTCGCGATTTGGCTGGCGATGGAGAGCCTGCGCAGGTTAAGAAATTAAAGAGATTGGATTACATTTAAATCAAATTTTGAAAGCTGCTTTTTAGAAACTCACCCAAATAGGCATGCGGCGATAGCGCCAGACTGCTTTGCACCGAATGCGGCGGCGACTGATTGGAATACGGCGGACTGAGCCCCTGCTCGTGACTGTTGTTACCATTGACGGCACCCGTCAGGCCGCTCAAATTGCAGAGTCCCACAACGCCCGACAGGCCGACAGGGCCGCCTCCTACTCCTCCATTTCCATTCCGCTGCTGGTTCATCCCGAGTCCTTGCCCATTGAGCAGCTCCTGCTGAAACGGCGAGCCCATCGAGTAGCCATAATTGTCCAGCTTAATCATGTCCAGGCCGTTGCCCGCCAGCGATTGCATTGATTGGGCATTCTGTAAGGAAAAACAAAACATAATTAATATACAAATTTCTAAGGAAACTCCTCCTCTGGTGACTCCTCCTCTGGTGACCCACCTTGATGCAATCCTCATAGCTCGGCGGCTGCTTGGCCCCCGTATTCGCATTGCTGTTGTTGGGCGGCGGTGCGGCCATCGCATTCGAGTACATTGAATTCGTGTCGTACGGACTGGGCAGATTCCCGCCCATGCCCACGCCCAGTGGTGAGCAGCCACCGTCCAGATCGTGCGACATGGCCGCCACTGCTGCAGCTGCTGCCGCTGATGCTGCTGCTTGTGCCGCCGCCGCCGCCGCTGCCGCTGCTGCTGCTGGGGAACCTTGAAGTGGCGGCATCTGTCCAGGATTGAGGCCATTCAGACCGGCAGCTGCTGCCACCGCCACCGCCGCCGATGCCTTTTTTGAGGCCGCACTTGTCTTTTTTGAACTCGCCTTGCGTCGCAAACTGCCGCCGCCCGTGTTGTTGGCATCCAGTCCATTGTCCGGGCTGCTGCCCTCGATAAGTTTCGCCTTCTTGGCGGCCTTCTGTTTGGCCGCCTGGCTGCTCTGCTTGCCAGCGCCGCCTCCATTGCCAGCAGATGCGCCGCCACCACCACCATTTCCAGCCGATATCACCGTCGGTTGGGTAATCAACTGCGGCTGCTGTCCCGGCGGCGGTGAACCAATCATGGCCTGCGGCGTCATGCTCAGCATTTGCGGTGAGCGTGGCACATGCTCGTCCAGCAGCCGGACAATGTCATGATGCAGCCGCTCGCTGGCCACGTCCCGGGGCAGTCGGTCCATGTGATCGGTGATCTCGCGATTGGCAAAATTATCGAGCAGCGCTTTGCAGGCCTCGTAGCTGCCCTCGCGGGCTGCGAGGAACAGTGGCGTCTCATCCTTGTCATCCTGGGCATCCCGATTGGCATGGTGCATGAGCAGAATGTTAACCGCCTCCGTGTTATTCACCGCTGCGGCCCAATGCAGCGCCGTTTTGCCCGAATTGTCGGCGGCATTGATGTCCGCATCCGCTGTTATCAAATCCTCCACCATGCCCTCGATGGCCAGGCGGGCGGCCAGGATCAGGGGCGTGGTGCCATCATGCATGCGAGCATTCAAATTGGTGGCCCGATTGCGCAATAGAATTTGAAAGACACCCATGGCATCGGCCGCCACGGCGGCATGCAGCGGTGTCCTTCCCGTGTTATCCTGACAATTGGCATCAGCGCCGGCGTCCAGCAGCCGCTTGGCCGCATCCGCTCGAGCGAAGCGTGCGGCCAGATGCAACGATGTTTCGCCCGTCTTGTCCATGGTGGCATTCAGCTCGGCCCCCTGGGCCAACAAATCGGATATCACCTGGGCGGTGCTATCGTCCGTATTCTCAATATCCTCGATGCCAGTGTCCAAACCGCCGCCTCGCACGGCGGCAATCATTAGCGGCGTGAGGCCACACGGTCCCCTGGCATCCACATCATGTTTGCCGCCATCCTGATGCGCCGGCGGTGTCATAATCGCACGCACATCCGCCACATCGAGATGGGCCTGCGACCAGACCCTCTGATCCGCCTCCTCGTACTCGCTGACCATTGTGTGATCGCTGGCATAGCCACCGTTGTTGCCCAATCCCACCACGGAGACGGGATCGTTGCGCTGCCGCTTGGGCAGCGGCATATCCGATTCATCATCCGACCAATGGGCACCAGGTTGACCCACGCCCTGCGATTGCATAGCCACCTGTTTGTTCAAATTCCTCATCTCCTGGCCATGGGGATCGCGACGGCGACGTGACATGACAGCGGCTGGGGCCCTGAAACCCTCGGGGAACCAGGTGACGCCATGGGCACGCTTTCGTTGTGTGCTCAGCACCATGCCCACAAAGGCCAAGGCAATGATGACCAGTATGATGCCTGTAATAACATATTTAACATTGGCGGGCGGTTCGCCATTATCCTCATCGCCAGGATTCTTAATGCCACGCACACTGTAAATGGGAAAATTGTCCAGCAGCTGATCCTTGACAGCGGTGGCAGCCAGAAATTCAGCCGCCTCAATGGCATGCGTGAAGCATTCGGTGCACTTGCGATTATCAATCTCCAGATAGATTTGTATGCCCGTCTGATACACCTGCTGCGTGTACACAATCTTATTTTTGCGTGCAAATTCCGTATCCTCTATCTCCGCCACCCGGGCATTGTCCTTCCACGGTATAATAATGTCCCGGCCCATGGAGTCCGTCTTCAAACGCACCGTTGTCCGCAGCAAGTGGCTCATGTTGCGCAGAAATTGTGCCTGAATCATACGGAATTGTTCTAGTTGCATCAACATCACCACAGACATGGCACCCTCGGCCAGCACTGGTGATTGGGTTTTATTCTCGCAATCCAAACCATCCCAACTGCACTCGGCATTGTTGCATCCGTAATCGCAGAAGCCATCGCCGTAGTGCTTCTGACAGTAGGCATCGTAAAGGACATTGCAACTCTTTAGCTTCTGTTCGCAATCGTGGCCATCGTAGTGGCACGCGGCATTGTTGCACTCCTCATTGCACATGCCATTCTTGAACTTGTTCCAGCACTCGTGTGCCGAGCAATTGGCCCACGGATTGATGCCCAGGGAGCAATCGTTGCCATCAAAGTTGCAGGCATAACTGTTGCATTCATCATCGCAAATGCCATTGCCCTGTTTCTCTGTACAGCCCCGCTGATCGCACATCGCTCGCTGATGCTGCAAATCCTCGGCATAGCGTTCGTTTCCACCACCACCGCCAGAGCCGCCAGAGCCGCCACTCCAGCCGGGATAGTTGGCATCATAGATGTCACAGCGTTTGCCCTTCCATTTACTAGGACACAGGCAATCAAAGTCCCCGAGCAGATTGTCACAGGCGGCGCCCTGCATGCAGGGATTTGGCGAACACTCGTCCAAAGTGTCCACCTCGCAGTGTTCACCGGTGGTGCCCTTGGGGCATTCGCAGCGATAACCAAAGCCATCCTCATCGTCCACCACACAATTGCCGACGCGGCACGGATTCGAGTCGCAGTCCTGGCCACTCAGCTCACAGTTCTTGCCATAGAAACCATTGTTGCAAATGCAATGATGGCCGCTCTGCCGGATATTACAATTGCCGCCATTCTGGCATGGACTCTGGGCACAAAAGTCGACCTTGTGCTCGCAATGGCGACCCATGTGACCGGGCCGGCAATTGCAGTGATAGTTATTCACCAGCTGGACGCAGTCCAGGGTGCCGGCATTGGAGCAGGGATTGCTGAGGCACTCGTTGATGTCACCCTCGCAGCGGGCACCCACAAAGCCCGGCTGGCAGACGCACTCGAAGCCGCCGACGCGATCAATGCAGCTGCCATTGTTGTGGCAAGCACCGGGCTCACAGTCATCCTTGTTGATCTCACAAATGATGCCCAGGGTGCCGGGCGGGCAGCTGCAGCTAAAGTTCTTCACCAGATCGTGACAGGTGCCGCCATTCTGGCAGGGATTCGGCGCACAATCGTCGATATTAAGCTCACAATTCTGTCCCTGAAAGCCCTGCCGGCAATCGCATTTGTAGGCACCAATCAAATCCCGACAGGTGCCGCCATTCTGGCAGGGCTGCGACTGGCACTCATCGATCTCCTGCTGGCAATAGCTACCCGCATAGCCCTGGGAACAGTAGCAGACATGGCTATTGCCGTGATCCTTGCACGTGCCATTGTTGCACAGCTGCCGCAGGCTCAGGCCCTTCCTATCCGCCGCATCCTGGCACGAGATGGTCTGCACATCGCACAACTTGCCCGTCCATCCCGCGGAGCATTTGCAGCTAAACTGATGCTTAATCTGGCTACAGGTGGCACCATTCTCGCAGGGCGATTGGCCGCACCAATCCACATACTCGGAGCACTGCTTGCCGGTGTAGCCGCTGGGACAGTGGCAAGTGTACTCATCCCGCTGCTCATGGCAGGTGGCACCGTTCAGGCAAGGACTAGAGTCGCATTTGTTCAACTTATACTGGCAGTTGGCACCGGAGAATCCGGAGAGGCAACTGCAATTGTAGGCATTGATGCCATCGATGCAACTGCCGCCATTCAGGCAAGAGCTCTCCGTGCAATCCTCATCATTGGTCTGGCAATTGATGCCACTGAAGCCCAGGGGGCAGGTGCAGGTGTAGCTATTCACATACTGTGAGCAGGTGGCTCCATTCTGGCACGGCTGGCTAATGCACTCATTGATGTCCGTCTCGCAGTGTTTGCCATCGAAACCATCCACGCACAGGCAATCGTAGTCCCCAATGCCGTCCAGGCAGGTGCCACCGTTTTGGCATGGAAATGAGGCACAATCGTCCGTATTGATGGCACAATCCCTGCCCTCGTAGCCCTTGGTGCAGAGGCAACGATAGGAGCCCGGGACATTGAGGCAACTGGCACCGTTGCGGCAGGGTGAGCTGAGCGAACACTCGTCAATGTCCTCGTCACAATAGCGACCCGTATAGCCCACCTTGCAGGTGCACGAGAAGTCCAAAAAATTCGAGCTGGGCGTGCATTTGGCCTCGTTTTTGCAACGATTGCTGGCACATGGATCCATTTTGCTCTCACAATCCCTGCCCGTGAAGGGCACCTTGCAGACGCACTTGTAGCCATTGACCTTGTCAATGCAGGTGCCGCCATTGCCACAGGGATTCGTAACGCAGTCATCGATATTCGTCTCACACTTCTGACCCGTATAGCCGGGCATGCACTGGCAGCTGAAGGCGTTCAGCTTGTCATAGCAGGTGCCGCCGTGCTGGCAGGGATTGCTGCTGCACTCATCAATGTCCAGTTCACACCGCTTGCCGGCATAGCCGGGCGGACAGTGGCAAATGAACTCGTTGATGCCATCCTCGCAGCGTCCACCATTCACGCAGGGATTCGAGGCGCATTCGTCCACATCGCTGAGACAGTGGGCATCGTAGAAGCCCCGGGGACACTCGCATTTGTAGCCATTCACCTGATCGATGCAAACGCCATTGTTGGCACACGGACTGCTGATGCACTCGTCCACATTCTTCTCGCAATGCTGACCGGTGAAGCCTGGCACGCATTGGCATTTGTACGAGTTGATGCCATCGATGCAGGTGGCCCCGTTGTTGCACGGATTACTGTGGCATTCGTTCACATTGATCTCACAATTCTTGCCACTCGTACCCGGTTGGCAGTGGCAAAAGTAGCTGCCCACGCGATCCTGGCAATGGCCATCAAACTGGCAGGGATTCGATTCGCATTCGTTGATCTGCTTTTGGCAAATGTAACCCGTATAGCCGGGATCACAGAGGCACTTGAAGCTGTTCACATCGTCGATGCATTTGCCCCGATGGCACGGATTGGAGTCGCAGTCATTGATGTTGATCTCGCAGCTGGTGCCGGTGTAGCCGGGCGGACACTCGCAGCTGTAGCCAGCAATGGAGTCATGGCAGATGCCCCGGTTCCGGCACGGCTGCGATTGGCAGTCATCGATGTTGATCTGACACCGGGCACCGGTAAAGCCCAGGGCGCAGCTGCACTTGAAGCCGTTGATCTTGTCGTGGCAGGTGCCATCGTTCAAACAGGGATTCGATTGGCACTCATCGATATCGATTTCGCACTGGGTACCCGTAAAGCCGGGCATGCAGACGCACCGAAAGGTGCCGGGATCGTCCAGGCAGCTGCCCTCATTCTGGCACGGATGCGATTCGCACTCATTGATGTTCGTCTCGCAGCGCGGGCCGGTGAATCCCTGTGAGCAATTGCATCGATAGCTGCCCGGTGTGTTGACACAAATGCCATTGTGTTCGCACGGTGATCCTTGGCCACACTCATCGATGTCCTCGGAGCAATCGACACCCTTGTAGCCGGTGGCACAGGAGCACGCGTAGGAGCCATTGATGGGGCTGGTATCGCAAATGGCGTCCGCATGACAGGGATTGGAGGTGCAGGCATCGTCCAGGTGACACAGGAGACCCGTTTTGCCCTTGGTGCACTGGCAGTAGAAGCTGCCAACGCCATCGATGCAGGTGGCACCGTAGAAGCAGGCCGCCTGCTTGCAGTCATCGGTGTTGACACTGCAATCGGGTCCCTCCCAGCCATTGACACAGATGCAGCTGTAGGAGCCGTGGGTGTTGGTGCAGGTCGCCCCATTCTGGCACACCGGGTGCTCCCGCTGGGCGCACTCGTCCACATCCACCTGGCAGTAGCGTCCGGTGAAGTTCGGCGGACAGCTGCAGCTGTAGTCCGAGATGCCGTCGATGCAGGTGCCGCCGTTCTGGCAAAGATGGCCCACACAGTCGTCGAAGTTCTGTTCGCAGTTCTTGCCATCAAAGCCTGTAAGGAAAACAAGCGATATTTATTAGAATTCCATTTTAAATTAAAAGGTTTTAAGTTGAATCAATCAATTAAAACACCTAATCGAGCCCTAACATTGGACATTGCAGTACTGGTAGTGCGAATATAAAGGAGAAAGAAAGCTTACAGTTATATCTTTTGATGGGTGTTAATCAAACAGAATCTTAGAGAGTACTAAATACAATTAACAAATTTCCCTACGCTTCAAAATTAATAATTTTGTTTAGAAACGTAAGAAAATCACGCATTTTCCTAATATTTAACAGCAAACGGCCACACTGACGCTTCTTATCTTCTCTCTCTCTTCCTATTTGTCCTTTTACCGCTCTCTTATATCCTCTTCCCCACTGTGCAATGGAGTGCATAATCAGATTTATGGCAACATCATAAAATGCTTCAATAAACGAAAACGTTTACAGCCACAACAAAAACAACAACAACAACAAGCAAACGAGAAGGAATGGAGTAGGCAACAAAAAGTGGTTGAGAAGTTGAGCAGCAGCAGCAGCAACAACAATAATAATAACAACATAAAGAGCTGGGCGAAGCAGCCGCACAAAACGCAACGGCCGCTTAAAGTTGTTGCTTGTATTTCAGTCTTCATCGTTGTTGTTTTTGTTATTGCTAAGGAATGCTTTGCAGCTGTGCTGCACATGTTTGTTTTGTTTTCCAGAAAGGGAGAGAGCCGGCGTCGCACGCTCTCTCTCTCTCTCTCTCCCACTATAAACATTCATATATATTTCTTGGATTTTCCGTTTACCTGATAAACTCTCTCGCTCACTCTTCGGTTTCGCCCCACCTCTCTCTTGAGTTTGCTGCGCCTGCGCTTCGCCTTTGGCGGCTGCGCATGCGAAGCGAATGGGCAAACAAAATGTAACGTGAAAACAGACAAGGCAAGGCAAAAGCACGCACACAGGCAGCCGCATATAAAAACACATGCGTACAGGACAGGACATTCAAATAGATTAATTAAATAAAGTCAATATTAAGTTTATTAGAAAAACTATCAATTTAGCAAATTTATATAAGTTTAAGATTAAGATTTTTCCAGTAAAATTTTATTTTTGTTAACCTGATACTTTTTTAACTCACATTTTAATTGCTTCTCTGTAGTGATTTTTTTCCCTCAACCTATTTTGAAAATTTTAATTTTGTTTCATTAATTATCTGCTATATTTTCGAACGCCACTGTGCCAACATACACACACACACACACAAAGCACCCAGCACACAACACGTCTTTGGTTGTTCTTTCCCACGGTCTCATATCTCGCGAGCCCCAAGCCTCTGCCGGCGTCGCTGCCGCGGTCAACTATTTCGAATGCGCGCCAAGCTATCTCCCTCTGTCCCTCTCGCACAACAATGAAAAAATGCTGTTTATGCTGCGCGCGCTTCGTTTTTTTTTCGCTCTCTTTAAAAATTAAACGCTCTCGCGACGCTCTCCCCCATTCCTTCTTCCCCACGCTATTACTCTCTCTCTCTCTTTTAAGCGATCGAGTTTTTGGACTTCGTTCATTGCGCTTTATTTATATTGGTGTGTGTTGGAGGATTTAAATCGCAATGCAATGGTATTTCCTACATACATACATACATACAGATATATTTGTTATGTAGAGCTCTCTCTCAGTCTCGCCCACGAGCTTTGTTTTTTCTTAATGATTTTTCTTGCTTGGTCGGTTTTTTAATGCCACAAAAGAAGGGCCACATGTGCAAACATATGTACATACATCGCTACATAAATGCATACATATGTATGTATGTATGCGCAGGAAAATATTTGCTGTGTTAGGCGGCGGCATTTGTTATTATAATATATATTAATATTACATTATTATAATATATTTTTATATCCTTGCAGGGTTTTATAATTTTAAAAATTATATCTTTGCCAGTTTTCAACATATTATTCTAGAGTTTTGGTTTTAATTTGATAAAAATCGGATGACCACCCATCGTATTTCCAGGACCAGATAGAAGCTGGAAGTTTTTTGGAAGTGGAAGCTTTCCAATGTCGCGAGCGACCTCTCCCGGTAGCCATTGGAAATCACTTGCATCAACGGCGCCGTACGGAACGATGAAAAAAAAAACGAAAAGACCGCTGCGATGGAAAACAATCTAAATGCGCGGAAAAATCGGAAAATCAGCGGTCCTGTGCAGTGAAAAGTGTTTGTGAAGTGGGGGGGAGGTCGTGGAACAGCCTCAAAACAAAAGCCGGGCCGCTGTCGTGTATTTTGTATACTTTTTACAGTGCCAAGATCAGTGCGTTCTTTTGCTAGTGATTTTTGTTGTGCAAGTGAAAAAAAGACAAAATATGAAAAGTCAGTCCTTCCTTTTGTTGATTTGTTGGCTTTTTTATGTGTTTCGCTAATAATTCTAATCTGCAGCAAAAAAGTAAATGGGTGAGTGAGTGACAAAAAATCATTCTTCTTCTTTCTCTTATCCTCGCCATTTGCTGTCGTCGCTCGCGCACTTTTCTGTTCTCCTTGTCTCTTTGCATATTTAGTTTTTGGCTTTGTCGTTCTCTCCCTGGAAAGTGGAAACCGAGTGCGAGAGAGCCACTTGAGGGATACGATCCACTCTTGTAAATTTATGCATTTGAAAAGCGGCTGCCTTTGTTTACATTTTTTGTTTTGTAAACTTAACAAAAAAAATTTTATATATTTTTAATAATTCGATTTTGATCCAATTTTAAATATATATAATTTTTTTTGTTCAGAAGTTTACAAAAAAATGTATAAATGAAAACAATTATGTAATAACTTAGTACTTAAAGTACTTGTTTTTATTTTATTTGCGACTACAACTTGTTGCTGTCTTAGAAAAACAACAGGAAGGAAAACAAAATGGAAGCGGGGAAAAAAATAGAAAGAGAAACATCAAAAGAAGAAGCACAATATTAATTTTTGTTTCTTTTTTAATTTTTTCTGCGGTATGTTTTTTTTTAGATGTTGTTGGGTACATTTTTAATTTTGGTTTTTCTCTTGTTCTTTTTCCATTTTGCATAATGAGTGCATTTTAAACCTGTGCCCCTCCCCCTTCTACCCCACCCAAATTCCAAATTGTTTTTGTTACTTTTTTGCCTTTTTGCTCTTATTGCAAGTTGCAACGTGATGTCCACAGGGCGATTCGTGTGGTGTCGTGTCGTGTCGGTTTCGTTGTTGGCTTGTTCGCTGGCTGTTGTAATTCGGTTAAGATTGCTCAATGGGCCACAAGAAACAAAAACAAAACAAAAAAACCACACAAAGTACGAAAAAGGCGTACATTTTCCCAGTGCAATAAATGAGAGCAAATTCTGACTTGGGTCACACTTTCACACGATCTTAAGCCAAACTCAAAGTATCTTATTGATTAAACAAAATCTACTGCAAATCTAAATAAAAAGGGGTTTAAAAAAAAATAAATACAGCCATCGTTCCACTGGTTTAACAGTATCTTTAGTCGTAAACGGATCCATTCTGTCTTAAATTAGCTTATCTCAGAATTTTTTACGACAATTTTTAATACACACAATAAATCGCAATTTCCCATTGCATATGATTAAATATCGCTTTTGGTCACACTTTCGCACGATCCTTGGCTCATCCCCAATGTATTTATTGCAATTCTTACGCTCAGTTTTATGCCATTAGAATTTTTGATTGGCCGCAATTAAAAGGCCAGACTTATCACATTGCTCCATCTCCCCTCGCTGCAGTTACTGCAGCCTTTTGTAAATTGTCGTGTGCAATTCGCATCAATTGAAATGAATTAATTGAAAATTGCACACAAAACACACATGCACATGCACATGCAGACACATGCACAAACATGTTTATGTATACGATTGTATGCAATGCAAGCAATTTACATGATGAATAAGAATTACAACAAGAAAAAACACTGAATGGGCGACAATTGACGGCAGAAGGTTAAAAAGTTGTAAAAAAAAAAGAGAGGGGGAGGAGGGAAATGGAAATATGTACATAGCTCAAACAATTATAATCTTAGGCTGTATATCTTTCTCAATTTTGTAGCTTAAGTATTAAGTATAAAACGTGGTCAAAGACTGAGCTATATCTAGATCGTTTATGCTGTTGATACACATAACTTTATTGCACTCTAAAGTGAATCTTGTAAATAAATTCCAGAGATAGTTTATACTTCAAGAAATATACAATATACCATCACTGGGACACAATTACGGCAATTTCAAGTCCTGGGTATAATTTATCCCATGTCTTTCTCGTTTCTGTCATGATCTTCAGGGTGAATTGGTTGCTTAAGCACAGAGATACGCCCTAAGGAGGTCATGCAACACTATCAGCCAAGGAAACCCAATAAAGCAACCAAGGAAGCCGAAGAAACCGCCAGAAGAAAGATCAAGAGAGGGAGCTGAAGAAACGAAGAAAGAAGCCGCGCTCGGATGAGGCCACGATCTTTTAAAATTTGTAATGCTCACGGAACGGCGGAATGAAATGGAATGGAATGGAAATGGAAATGAGCTGCAATGTAAAAGTTGCAGTTGCAAAAAAAAAAAAAAAACCAAACTGATGAATGATGCTGCCTGCTGCTGGGCTGGTCAACCGAAGGAGGTTTATTTCGCCCCCCCCCCCCCCCCCCCCCCCNGCGCCGGGGGTGGGCACACCAAGGGGGGTTTTTTTCCCCCCCCCCCCCCCCCTTCCTTTTTTTTTGATGCTGACAAACGAGTTTGCCCCTTGTGGCAGCCAGCTACTTCAGATACTTTGGCGTGGGCGCCTTTTTCTCTTATTTCCCACCTCCTCCTCCTCCTTACCCCTTTTGGCTCGTGGCCTGTCATGCAGTCATGACTCACCGTAATCGATAACTGTCTATCGATAAGCGCAGCGAGAAGCGTTCTCATCGGAACGGCGAAACATACATTTTCTCCTCTGATTGCTGAGAACCTCAAGCCTCGGGTGGGGCTTGCTCAGATCGAGAATCAAGCTCTAATAACTGATAACTGCTGGAGAGTTGGTAAGGTAAGCAAATCTAATTTGCTGCTTGGGGGTAAGCAAATGCTTACTTAGAAGGAAACACGTTGTTTTCTTTAATTTTGGTGGGAAAGACTGTTACTAACCCATTATAACTTGGCTTCCAGTGAAGTTAGAGCTTTGAATTTAGGTATGGCGGTAGCTATTATACCATACATTTTGAGTTGTTTGTTAAAATAGTGAAAATATTTGTTAAAATATAATATGAAATATATTATAATAATTGGTATGGAGCTTCTTAGCCTAAAAACTGGCTAGTAACCTAAAGATTCTTGGTTTTTATAGCCTGGTTTTTAAGTACCCAACCTTGTCTTTTCCATTCCCTTTGAGTTCCAAACTTATTTCGTTGAAAAACCAACCCTAGTAACTTGGTTTATATAAAAACTAGAGACACACAACTTGGTATTAAAGAAGCTGGCTCTTAATATTAAAATTTAAGCTAGCTTTTGATCTATTTTGAGCTTTTTAATTTTTCTAGATTGATACATTGAATTCCAACTCACCTTTGGGACATTTGCAATCGTAGGTCAGGCCATTGGACCGACATATTCCACCATTTTGACAGGGCGATGGTGAGCAGGGCTTGTACTTGGTATCACAATCCTTTCCCGTATAGCCCGTGGGACACATGCATCTGAAAAATAGGAAATACGAAATAGGAAATAAGAAATAGGGAAACGAGAAATGGGAATCGAGAAATCCTAAATAGAACGGCAATAATAACAAAATCGGGACAAATAACGACAGTAATTAAGTTCAAGAGAAACCATAAAATCTGTGTCTCTCCGGCTTGAACTTCCGTTTTGCTGTTCGGAATCGGATTCGGATCTGGATTTGTATCTCAATCTGAGGACGGCGATTCGTGAGTATGTGTGGATTGGTCGTCGTTGTCTCTTTCTGGCTCTGCCACAATTGCTTAGAGGAGTTTCAACCGGTTTTTTTTTTTTCGGTTGTTACCACAAGCAACAGCACAAAAAAATACAAGAAAATATAATATAAAAAAAAACCCCCAATGGAGTGGAAGTATCTCTCTCGCTGGGGACTCTCTTTTATGGGCCGAGTTTTTTGTTCACTTTGATTTTGTACTGCCGCTTCTTCTTTCATTCTTTCATACGTTGTTTTTGTTTCTTATTTTTTTAATGTGATTTAAACTTAATTTGTTTGTGCCTTGTAAAGCCGAACCGAAAGTCCAACTGCATTGGGATTCTTGAGAAATGTTTCCAGTTCCAGTTAGCTATTAAAACGGGTTTGCCTTTTGGCCGGGAGCACCTTAAAAGGCCAATAAGACAAGACCACGCCCCTCCCAGCGCTAATTAAGACCATTAAAGAGCATTTAATGAAATTAAACAATTAAAAGGCACCAACCGCAACTCTTTAAATAGTCAACACATCGAATGCCGTCCTCCCAAAAGCAGAACACAGCGTCAAACTCTTTGGGGAGATCTTGGGATTCGACCAAGACCCCACCGGTTTCTTGTTTTCTTTTTCACCTTTGAAGGCAGCCAACAAAGGTTTTCGAGTAAATTACATTAAATTGAAATTGGCCCGAAAGAAAAACAAAATACACACACGCACGAAGTGTAGGAAAAAATTGATTTTTGATTGACATGTGAAATCCAGCAGGCCAATAGCCCCAAGCGCCACTTCATATATGTATATTTTTTTGTGGGTTTCTTCTCACATTCAAATGAAGATTAAATTATTTTTTTAAGGTATTTGAGGTTCGTTGAATTTTTGGTAAATTATTAAGGGCGTGTGTGTGTGTGTGTGGGGGCCAATAATTAGCAAGTGAAATCTTAGCAGATGCCAATTATTTCAGTTTTAAGTTGTATGGTATAAAAAGAACAGGATCAATAAGGAATTTATGACAAAAAGCGTGCTTAAAATTCCCAAGTTCGAATTCGGTGGCACGCTAGCAGTTAAATAGTCGAGAAAAGTATAGAATTTAAATGTTTAAAATACACTTAACATACTATAACAAATTTCAAACAATTTAATAACAAAGAAAACCATTAACTCAAGCCAAATTCAGATCAATTTGAAGGAACTGCCATGGAGTGCCACCGATGTATTCATCCATTTAACTCCCCACTCAATATTCACAATGTGACCCACGAATAATCACGAATAACTTCCAAATCGAATGCCCTGGCTATTCGCTTAATTATTCGTTTTGTGTGTTCGACAGTTTGTTTCCATTAATAAATTCCCACCAACTGACAGTTGACAAATAAATTCGCTGTTTTTTGCCAAAACAAAAAATCGAAAGCCTCATAAACCAAAAGGTATGACTAAGCTTAAACCAAAGATTTAGCATAGAAACATCATAAAATCCACAAATCGTATATGAAATTTATGCAAATTGCCCTGCCAGCCATTCAACGGTGGCAGAAGATCATTTGGGGGCCCCCATTTACTACCCTCCAAGACGACCATTTATTTTGAAGTTTGTCTCGGGTATTATACATATTTGCTAAGCGGACCTCAAACAGTAAACCAATTTAATTGCAATTTATGAGGTTAATTTTTGAAAAGTGCACAATACAATTCTTTGGCTGGACAGAGTGCACTGTGGATAATATAAACAATAATAAATAAATCCAGGAGTAGCTCTTCCCTGTATCACAGCCCCCTGTTTTGAGTGGCTTTTAATCTTTATAAATATCCTCTGGGTCTTCTTGATGCAAACAAATTGTTTCTAGTGTATGCTAATTGCTTTGAAAATGTCAGCCAGGTGAAATACACTCAAACTGAACCTAAATCAACGGCAAACACATGTTCACATCGCACTTTTCTGCTCAAATGGTTTTTAGTAAAGATATATATATAAACACACCTCTCCGCGCAGGGGATAATTTGTGTGTTTCAAATTAAAAATGCAAATGAGACTGTAGAAAAAACGAAACAAAATAATTTAATTTACATGAGCAAACCGAACCAGTTTCCAAGTCAAATTTGTTGTTTTCCAAAACAAAAGATCGCCGGAAATTTGAGCTCTTTTGTTCGATTTATTTTCTATAGGTCGCGATCGGTCTTTTTTTTGTGTGTTTTAATTAGAGTGGAAATGACGACAATTTGTTGTTGGCCTAAATGAAAATCAATAAGCTATGCAAATCGGTCGAAATCGAAAATAAAACCACAAGTTTTCAATGCGATTTTATAAATTATTAGTTTTAAATGGCCATTAATTAAAGGAAGCTACCAAAAGAGCGCCTTAGATTAATATGCAAATCGAACCCGAAACGATGATGATTTGTTATCGATTTGGGAGGTTTTTTTGTTTTGTTGTGGTTTTTCGGGACAGAATCAGACGTGTTTGATCTTTTGTCGAACAGGGAAAACAATTTGCACTTGTCAGCTGGAAGTTGAGTTATAACCTCCGCCGGACACAGGGATTTATTGAAAAATCGGCGAAACGATTGATATGCAAAGCGCTTTGGTTTTGTTAATTGCTTCATTTATATTGATGTTTATATTAGGGTTATAATGTTTTTTTCAAGTTAAAAAAAAACTCATAGATAAGGGTTACAACTTACTGGTAGGATCCATGGGTGTTGACACAAGTGCCGCCGTACTTGCAGGGATTCGACTGGCACTCCTCCACATCATCCGAACAGGTGGGACCCGTAAAGCCCGGCGGGCAGGTGCAGGTGAAGGTGTTGCTTCCGGCCAAAGCGGTGCAGGTGGCACCGTTTCTGCATGGCGAACTTGCGCACAGATTCTTAGTCTCGCAGTGGTCACCTGTAATTTATATATTTTAGCTTAGATACATCTTCTTCTTCGATTATTGTGGTATGAAATCTCACCTGTATAGCCATTGGCACACGCACACGTGTACTCCTGTAGCGTTTTCAGCTGGCAGGTTCCACCATTGAGGCACCTCACATGATCACAGGCATTGGGTACCGCAATTTCGCACAAGGACTCATCGAATCCCAGTGGACATTGGCAGGAGATGCCGAGGCGGCCATTGCGAAAGGTCACTTGGCAGGTGCCGCCGTTCTGGCAGCGCATCGAGTTGCATGGATTGCGGTGTTCACAGTAGTCGCCAACAAAGTGTGGATCGCAACTGGAATGGGGGAAAGATAGATATTTAGATGTTACAGTTGCAGTTGAAGATACAGTTACACATAAAGATACAGATACATTTATTGTTTTTTTCTATCTATAAAAAATATTTGTATATTTTATTGGTAATTAGTACAAATGATATAATGATGATATTTTATTTAAGAACAATTTGCAAATAGACCATAATTTGTCTCATTTTTCGGTTAATGCATTCCCACTTCTCTATATCTTACAGATACATTTCAAGTTTCTGTCTTTAAATAATATACCTGAATATTTCATAGAATTTTTTTTAAGGATAATTACTTTAATTCAAGAACAATTTCCAAATACACCACAATTTTCCCCCATTTTCGGTCAGTGCATTCCCACATCTGTATCTTTCACCATGTATTTTTTTTACGACTGGTCTGCTTAGCAGGCCATTCGACGGGAATATCAAATGCAGCGGCATTTGGATAGATCTCCGCCGCCTGATAAACCCCAAAAAGCCGCCCCACACCACCACACATACGCTGCTGCGAAGTGTTAAAGCTGACAAAGTAGCCTCATTTCCGCCCAGATCTCTTTTGGCTCCTGCGGCGGACCACTTTCACAGCACTGGATTTGGGATTTGAATTGGAGTTTGAATTGCAGTTGGAATTTAGCGGGCTGACAAGACAAGCAGCCAAGCAGGCAGGCAGCACAGCAGCCCCAGATAGACGTCAGATAAGATATGTACAGATATTATATCTATATATAATATCTGATTGGCAGAGTGTCTATCTTTTAAGGTACATAGCTTCTCAAGAGATAAGTGAATTCTTGCGGTTAAGAAACTTTTGCAAAATTTCTTTTAAAAAGCAAATTTCTTAATTTAAATAAGATTATACTTAATTCGGTTTAATTTTTATAAAGTTTAATAATACTCTGATTCTTTTGCTGATTTAATATACAAGATTTTTTAAATTTTACTAAAAATTTGCTTTAGTTTTCAGCTCAAAACCCTCATAATTACTTGCTTTCTTGGTCTCCAAATTCGTACTTGGGAATTTTAGTACACCAATAAGTTTCCCATGAGCCATATTTTTTTTTTAAGGCATAAAAAGAGTGACAAAATCGAGACAAAAAGTGCAACAAATTCGTTGAGTAATGCAATGATGCCACACAATGCCCTCTTCTCTCTTTCCACTCTCTATTTCTATCTCTATCTATCTCACTCACCATCTCTTTCTTTCACTATTGATTCTCCAACTCCCCAAGTGTTTGTTGTTATTGTTTTTATTAATATTATTATTGTTGTTGTTGTTGGTTTTCCCTTGAGAAAACAATTTTTATGTACGGTAATTTGTGCGCGATCTTGATTGCATATTAAATTTTGTACTTTTTTTATGCTGCTGCTGCTGCTGCTGTTGCAGCTACTGCAATGAGAAAATTACACGCATTGCTGATGCTGATGCTGCTGTTGCTGTTGCTGCTGCAGTAGCAACATACCGAGCGAGGAGCATCCAGCATCCCAGCAACAGGCAATGAATAATCATTAAGGCGGCTGACCAACCAGAAAAGGGGTCTGGTCCAGCGGAGGAAAAACCGCTTTTCTTATTTGTCTCTTTTCCTCTCCTCTCCTTTTCTCTTCTTTCTTTTTTTTTTTTTTGTTGCAACTTCCCGTTACAAGTGTGTGAAAATACTTTAGATTTAGCATTAATATATAGCAAATCGAATGGCGGGCTGGGAGATATCGCCCTGCCTAGCCCCAAAGTCTGTCTGTCGATCGATGATCCTAATCGAAGAAAGAGCACTTTGAGACAGGATGCAGAATGCTCCATTTTATTAAAAATTAACCAGTAAAATTATGAAATAAAATAAGAAATTAGGTGTTTGACTTTTTTTCTCCTCTCTCCCACAAAAAAATAATAATAAAAAAAAAAAGAATGTCATATAAATTATAATACACACAGGCCGAGTTTTTCAGTTCAAGTCGCTCGTTGGTAACTTGTTTTGAATCCGGGGGAGGTTGCAGGAGAGGATTAGCAGCAGAAAACGTGACTTGCATTGGCAAATAAACTGAGGCAGTTGCTGGCTGCTGTCCCCAACTCTTTGCTCTCCCCTCTTCTCTGGAAGTCTAAGCCGTCGCCATCTCAAGTTGGCCAAAAGGGAATGAGTCACAGCCATTTCCAAGAAATGGAATTGAATGGAATGGATTGAATGATTTCAAATTGAGCAAAAGGGTTTTATATTTAAAATAATATTTATTTAAGTTATTATTTATAGATTCCCTAAGAAAACTTTAATTTTAGCACAGATTTTTAGGGGATTTGAGAATGATTTGAGCAAAAGAAAAGTACAATTACACAGAAAAAACACAGGAAAGCTTTCTTAAACATGAGGAAAGTGAGCTGTATTAATATCTGATAGCCTTTTAAATAATTTATTACTATAAAACGGATCATTATTAAGGTCCGACTGTGATTTAATGCCTAATAAAACTTAAAGCTAACATGACGGAGTTTACAAGAAAATTATATTGGAAAATCTTAACAAAGTGTGAATATAAATCTTGCTTTATAATCCTTAAGATCTATGGTTTTTCCTACAGTTGAGCAAATCGACTCAAGAACTCATATTTCTTAAAGTTCAAGAAACCTCTTTCTGATTTTTAAAATTCATAAAAACCTGGGACACACCTTGCGTACTTCATGCGGTTTTATATAACTTATAATTTCAACCCAACTTAAAGAATTATTAACTAATTTCCAAATGGCTAAGTCCCCCCTCCAACTTAGCCGTGAGAAAATCAAACTTAAATCTATCTCAGATCGGATCAGATCACCGTATATCTTTACATCTGCATTCGTATCTCCGTTGGCAACTCAATTTGCGGTTTGGCGATCGAATGCAGAAATGACTGACTGCACAGAGAGTTGAAGTTGAATATGAAAGAAATATCCCATATATATTTTAGTTTGCATTTCGCTTCTCACGATCAATTCCGGATTGAAGGGGGGGTAACCACAGCAGCAGTAGCCTTAACTTCATCTCGTATCGAATGGATTTCTAGACTGGAGAGGCTGGGCTGAGTTTACGCGCAAATGATTTAATGTCATCGGCCAATGATCATTCATCTTTTGAGGCACAAGTCCAAGCATATGGCTTCCAGAGCTCCCAGACCATCTTTTCTACCCCTCTCCGGGCTATCTAATTTCTTAAAAGCAACTCGGATGACTTGGTTTTCTTGTAATCCTCTGGCTTTTTATTATTCTAGTGATTTTTTTTGTTGCGTATTAAATTCCATAATTTTCCCCTATTCTAGGGATATTTCGCTGATCTTTGCACATCAGAAAAATTCCTTATCACAGCAAAAAAGCGATCTGCCTGTGCTCTCTGACATGTTCATGTTTTTATTTCTATATTTTTGTGAATTCAACGCTTTAATTAGAAATTGTTTGATAAGACTCTGCTAATGATCGATTTGTTGCATTATGAATGCTTTACATTGTATTAGCTTACGTATTTGCCGGGCTAATGTAGTCTGAACCTTTTAACCTTTTGATCTCAGCTCAGAACACTAAAGTGGCTTTGATTCAGACTTTCTAATCATAAAGATTTTTATTGAACTTTAAGGCTCAGTTGATGAGAATTTAAACTCTAATCAGTATTTAGTATGCTTAATTTTTCAGGAGAATAACTGAAAGAGACAGGGAATAGCACACTTCTCGCATTACATGCTCGGTGTTTTTTTTTTTGTGTTTCCTACAGATTTTACGACTTCTGCTGAGCATGTTTTTCACCTGAAAAGTTGGTGTTCTGTTTTTGTTTCCTCCGCAGGTGCAGCACGCCCAAAATGCATCTTTGTCTCCCTGCACTCTCTCTCTGGGCCTTTATCTAGGTGTTCCCTTCACCCAGGCATTCGGTATTTGTTTAGCTGTTCGAGTGAACAATGGCAAATGGGAAAATGGGAAAATGGGAAAAAGGGAGGACGAAGTGGAAAAACGGCCACAAAATGCGTGACCCCGCTGGCTCGCTTGATTCCCTAACAACAATTTAACAACAAATTTCTTCTTTCCGTTCTGTTTCCCTTCATCCATCCATCCATCCAGAGAGAGAGATGGATTTAAGGTTTTTGTTTGATCTTTCATTTTCCATTGTCCCCACCTCTCAGGCTTAGGTATAGAAAATGCATTTTCTGACACAGCTCCGTCAAATGAAGACTTTTCTTTCACATGTTCCCCAGGTAGAGAATCCATTGCGCAACGTGGAAAATTTACAGAATTGTGTTTAAAGCCGTTTTGTCAAGCTTTTTTATTTGAGTGTTTAAAATACAACGTTTTTGTCTTTTATTTTTTTTTTTTATTATTTTTATTGATTTGATCCATAAAAAACGGTTGGTTTTATGAGGCACTGTGTATATAGCTTTTTTTTTGAAAGTTTATGACAAACTTGTTTGTTTTTGTCTTATGTAAATGATGAATAACGTTAAGCTATCGAGCCCATAAAGGCTATCTTTATGAACTAGGTTTTAAACTGATGGGGGGCTTTACATCATTAAAAGAAATACAAGAAAATAGACTCTGAAGAATGTGCCCAAACTAAGCGAAATGATATGCATTCAATGTGGTCTTGGTCACATTGAAAATCAATAGATCAAGCCTGGTCACATGGGCGGCGGCTGTATATTGCATATATTTCTTTGTATAATTAAATATTAAAATGCATTTTTCTCACCGAAAACGTGGCGATTGTCTGTCAGCGTTATGTTGAAATGACATATATCTACCGGTGGAAGAGTGAAAAACCATAGGTATTTATTTCCCATATAGGCATAATTAAGAGTTTGTAATGCCTGGGAAAATCTTTCATTTTTCTTCGTTAGTTCAGTTATGAGAATGCGCAAAGCTCAGATGGATTTATGTAATGCATCATTCCACATTTGAATAATTAACATTTCTGCCCATCGTCTGCACTTCTGCTTCACTGCTTCACTGCTTCACCGCTTCTTTTGCTTCTCTGCCACTCGTTGTTAATGATCATCGAAGCCTTTGACTTGGTTGTGGGGTTCGTGAGAATGCCCAACTTAATTGAGTATCAATAAAACGTTTTAATTTGACCAAGGGAGCCAAGAGAGAGAGAGAGAGAGCGAGAGAGAAACCATAAAGCTGGCTACAGGAATTTTGTACGCCAACGCCTCGATGATAATAATAAATAAAAAGCACCACAAAAAAAAAGGGGGGGAAACAAAAAAGAGGTTCAAGGAAAACCAAAAAATGGAGCAAAAAGGGTTGGCCGACGACGAAGAAGAAGAATGTAAAATGCAAACGGAATGCACAATAAATATTCGCTACGCCATGCTTTTCGGGTAGCCAGATCTCATGGGATGGTCTGGGACCGCGGGTTGGATCTTTGTCTCTGGTTTCCCCCAGCCGAGGAGCTTGTGTAACACAGAAAAGCAATCAGTGCAGGTTGCAAACAAGTTTTTTATTTCGTTTTCTTTTTTTTTTTTTTTGTTTTTGGGGTACGAACATCTTAAAGGATGCCAAGTACAAAGGGGGAATATATATAAAATATATGTGTTTGCATGTGTTTGTGATAGTGTAATAAAAATGGCCGCCTTAAGTTTAATGTGTCATTGCAACGCATGAAAACTTGTCGATTTTCCAATGTCATTTCCTTGGGACCTGGGCAAAGACGCGGCTCTAAACCACCGTTGAGTAGTAGTTTCAGTAGAACCCCATGGCCAATGTGCTTAATGATCAGTTAATTAAAGTAATTGCAGCTGGGAAATGCTCTAACCCCTCCCTCCCCCTTGTTCCTTCTTCTTTTTAGTTTCAAAGAAAAGAAAATAAGAAAATAATAGGAAAGAGCTGAGAAGGTAGAAAGCAAAGAACGTTTTCAAGTGCAAAGCGTGTGAGCCGCCGGGACAGAAGAAGACAGAAGAGTTCAAATAAAAAAGTTAAATTATTCTTGGCTATCTGTGTTTATAGATACGTATGTGTGTGTGTGTGTAAGTATTTCGAAACAGGCACACAAACAAGAAGCAGCAGCAGCAGCAGCAGCACACAACAAAACCATAAAACAAAAGACTTAGGCAACGAACTCGAGGCAAAGGCAAAGGCAACTTCTTTCTTTCTTCTCACAAAAGCCAAGTGCTTAATTCACTTTCTGGCTACTAAATGGTCTCTGTTGTGTTTTATTACAATTATTCTATTTAATTACAGGCATTAATTAATTTCTTATTTAATTATAACAAGTAAATGCCAACAACAGAAAATGTTATATTTCTTATGGCTTACTTTATTAGCGGGTCAATGCAATTTTCTACCTCTACCTCTTTTTATGATCATTTTCTCTGTGCTGAAACTGACTCATCGGTAAAATATACAATCATAAACACAAAAAAAAGCAGTTAGAGAAGCGATAGTTTCATACATCAAAAGGCGAGTTCCGCCAAAGAGCTACGAGATTTGGCTCGGGGGATGCTCCGCCAAATGTGGCTGTGCTCATTAACATGTCATAAACCGCAAATGCTTTAGCTGTCTTTTTTTTCTCTGTTGGTTGTATTCCTTTTTTTATACGCTTCCATTTCGCTTTGTGGCGTTGGCTTTTAAGCTGTATCCCCCCTCATATAAATCAAACTCTTTGTTCTGATCGAAGTAGCAATAATGCCTAGGCCCCCAGACATGACATTTGACATGGCCAAGAGAGCTAGGAAAAGCTAGAAAAAGCTAGTAAAAGCCACAAAATGGGACTGAAAACTGTAGCAATCAAGTCAATTTAAACAAACAAGAAGACAGGATCAGGCACAGAGTCGAGGAAAACTGATCAAAGATTTTGGCCAGGCAAAAGAGAAAAACATAATCATTGCGGCTCGAACCAACAGAGAGATCGATGCCAAATCAAGTCAATGATGTGGTAAATGGATCAGCGTGGATCAGCTAACGGAACGATAAACCCACCGAAAGAGAGACAAAAATCCGGCTTGAATGGCTCAAGACAAAAGTTCAAAGCGATCTTATCTCCAGACTGTGGCAAACTGAACGAAACAAAAATAAAAGCAGTACAGTAAACACTCGTTACAAAATTACAAAATTAAAGTCAATTAAACACTGAGAACTCGATAGTTTAAAAGATATTGAAGCCTTTATAATTAATATTCATTTAATTGATAATTAATATTCATAGCAAACTCGCACTGGTAACACTGTACAGTTGGTTGATCGTTGAGGCCCGAAAGAGCCAGTCATATGGCCTAGGAAAAAGCAGGCAACACCACACACACACACACACACACACACACACACTTGGCTTGGCCTGGCCCGTTGATCGTGCCTTTGATGATCGCAAAAGGCCTCGTCTCTTGACCCACGGATCCCCCGAGACGCCGCGAATCGTCGTCTTCGTCTGCGCTTCCTTAAGGAAAAAATAAAATACAAACAAATAAAAGCAAGCCAAAACGAGCAGAGTCCATTGCTAAAAGCTAAGCGCGCTTTTATGTAATTGCTCAGAGATAGTTGGGAAATGAGGATCGGTTGACATGTGTAGTCCAGCGAAGAAAGAGTTAGAAAAAAGCATGTTTACAACGCCAAGATCTTGTGCTGATGAGCTCAAAAAGGCAACTAACTAACTGCTGATCAGGTAAGGAAAACAACAAGAAGATGGATCTAAATGTAATGGAAAGGGGATTTCTTTCAAGTTTGTAACCCTAAAGTTGGGATAAACAAATCTTGGAGAGAAGAAGTTCCCATACAGATCACTGCTCTCGATCGGCGACAAATAGCACGGAAATAAGTGGTCTAAGGTTGTAAAGTAAATGGGAGAAGGATTTCTATCAAGTTTGTATCCCTAAAATAAAGATAAACAAGAATTCAAAGGTGATCTTGAGGAGAAGAAGTCCCTATACCGATCACTGATCTCGATCGGCGACAAATAGCACGGAAATGAGTTGTCCTAGGATTTTTAGAAAATAAAAAGAGGATTCCTTAAAATGTTGTAACCCTAAAGTTAAGATAAACAAGAATTCAAAGGTGATCTTGAGGAGAAGAAATCTCTTATAACAATCACTGCTCTTGGATCACCTACAAAAAAGGCTCTTAAGTCATCCAAGGATGTTAATTGAATAGAAAAAGGATTTCTCACACATTGAATAGAAAAAGGATTTCTCACACATTTATAGCTTTTAAATTAAGAACAACAATCACTCAATGGTGATCTTGGAGAGAAGAAATCCCCCATAACGATCACTGCTCTCGATCACCTACAAAATAGCTCAGGAAATGAGTTGTCCCATTGGAATGCAACTCAATCGTGGCTTCTCTCAGCACCGATTCTTAATTATGCCAGGTCTGAGGAACCTCTATATATATATATATACCCATCGGATCGTATCTCATATGTGGTATGTATGCTATATATGCTCTGTTGGCCCGCTTCACAGACTCGTAAAAATCGTTGACGACAGTCTTGTCAAAATATATGGATATAGCGATCGTTTCTCCGTCCGACTCTCTATTTTATAATAACTCAAACAAAGTTATGCGTTGCGTACGTGCCGTTTGTTTTGGGCCGCATTTGATTTATTGCAAAGACAACAACAAGTACAAAATATATAAACATATATATATAAAATAGACAAGCAAAACATGGAGGAACAAATACTAAAACAAAGAGGCGGAAAAAACATATAAATAAAAAAGAAACGAGACAAGAGGTAGGGAGGGAGGGAATACGTAGAAAACCGAAAACGAGGCGAGTGAAAATCATGCGAACCAGGCCCAAGGCACGAACCAGAAAGAAATATACTCCCAGACTCTCGTTTAGGTTCAAACCGATTTGCCAGGAATGTCGCTCGACAACGAGCCCGATTTGATTCGATCCGCCAGCGAGGACTGCAGACTGGAGAGTGGAGAGTAAAGAGTGGAGACTGGAGACTGGAGAATGGAGACTAGAGACTGTAGACTGTGGACAGTAGGTAAATCTTTAAAGATTGTGCGGGCGCTTGGGCAAGAACTCAAAGCTTCAACTTTCCTTACTTTTTACTTTATTTTATTCTTTGTCCTTCCGTCTAGACGAATTTCGAGTTAAATTAAAGTACACAAAGTGCACATTCCCTTGAAGGGCATACCAGTGTCCTTGAATTTTAAGGCTGGAGTGACATGTGTAAATGCCCGAAATCTACACTCTACACTCAATAAAAAAGAAGATACCTTGAATATATATAATTTTGTAAACAATTTTACATTACAACAATAAACAAATATTGTTTAAGCAAAAAGTTGATACATATTTTATAAAATTATTCATAAAATATAAAGAAGAAAGTTACCTAGTCTCATTTTGTATGTAATTTTGTTTTATGCTTTCTTTATATTATCTATATATTTATGTCTTAAACTGTACTTACGCGCAATAAGTTTTGCCATTGTTCTGTGTGACGCAGGTGCCGCCATTTTGACAGCCAACACTTGTGCAGGAAGCGGAAATGAGAGCAGTGTCTGTAAATAAAAATAAACATAAATTAATATAAAATTACATTTTGGTTAAAGAAAAAACTTTGAAACAAAACAAAAAAAAAAAAAAACACAAGAAAACTTAGAAAAATGAAAGAACAATTCATCAAAAACTAATTTTAAGGAATTTAAAAACTTTGAAACATTGAAAGTTTATATAAGAAATCCAAATATTTAATAGATTCTTGAATATAAAATCTACACAAATTTTACTAGTTAATTTAAAGTTACTCTCCACATTTTCCCCTGTGGGAAGATACCCCAGAAGGGGATCTTTCACCAAATATTTCGAATTCGTAGGCATACTTGTCCCCCATTTATGCCTAACTTAACATTGGGGCATACAAGGGAAACCGGGGGAAAACCCTAGGCAAGAAAGAGGAGCTTTCCTCCTGGGGGGAGGGAAACAACGCAGCAACACAAGATCGCGATGATCGTATATGTATCTGCCTTTTAAGGGCGAACGGGCGGCATGTCAAAGTCAACATTGTCATCGTTGTCGTTGTCTGTGTCGTTATCATCATTGTTGCCAATCGCAGACGCCAAAAGTTCAATGCACTTCAACTGTCCAGCGGTGCAGAAAAATGGTTTGATAAGAAAACCGAAACTTGTGCAATGAAATCAAAATTTTAATAAAACGAAATTAAATAATAATAACAAATATAGGTAGCATAAAGAAGGGAGAGAGAGAGAGAGTGAGGTAGCTGGAGAACAAAATTATGCTTATTCCATTGAAAAATATCTGGCACACAAAATTAAACAAACGAAGCCGCAAACAAGCAATCCCCCCAATTTCGCCTCACCCCTCGGTTGTTGTCAGGCGAAAACTGCATATACAAGCAGGTTCAAAATAATAGTTGCTTGAGCACTAAATATAATAATAATAATGATTTAATAAATTTATACAGGTTTAAGGGGAAACTTGAAAATTAGCAATAGATTCAAAAGGATTTTTTAAATACTTAAAGCTATGTTTTAAAACAGATTTTTGTGTGTTTTATTATCTACATTATGGGATATATATATTTTAATATATGTATATTCATTGTGAAAAATATTTCCCTAAACTTTAAATAATAACAGAGAATTCTAGAAAGTCTTAAATGATATTCAAAGTTATTTAGGTTAAAAGGGAAGATTACTTTTTAAATAGTTTAATCGAGGTTTTAAACATTTTTTTTTGTGGGTTTTATTCTGGGATAAATATCCAAATAAATGTATAAATATTCACAAATTCGTAATAATTGTTGCCTTTTAGCTTTAAATAAGCAAAAAAGGGTTTCAAAAAAGTCTTAAATAATTTAAAAAAATATATTAAAGTACCAAAGGGTTAAAGATGATTTTTAAAATTACAAATCAAGGTTAATGCTTTTCATAAAGAAAATCAAGTTTGTACCGGATGTTAAAAACGAAATGATTTTTAGAAATATTTATCTTTGTTTTTTTTAACAGAGTTTTGTTAATTAGATTATCTAAATTCTGGCACATATATTTTATATGTTTTAAAATCTCCTTGTAAATACTTTTTCACCAACTTATCCCATTGCTTGCTAATTTTCTGAATGTCACTGTACAAATATGTGTATTTGCTAATTGGGCGTGTGGCGATTTCCTGCGCTGGAAAAAAAAATATATAAAAACGTAAAAAAAATAAATAAAAATATGATGGGAGACGGGGGAAAAGGGGTCCCTCTAACTCAACTGAACTCGGTTCATTTCGGTACGCTTTGGTTTGCGGCGACGACAATAAGTTTTGATTGCCCCCGTCAGGCGGAGATAAATAAATCGCTTTGTCTGGCCCCAGGGGCAGGAGGTAGGAGCAGGGGGTGCCACAAACTCACACACACACATAGCAGCACAATGAGGGCCCACTGTACTTACGCAAAAAATAAAAGCAAAAAAAAAAAGGTTTAGATAAATTTGCACAAATCGAAGAAACTCAGTGAGTTATTAAATAATACATTTTAATGGATAGCTAAAATATTAATTTAACAATCTAACAACAATTTTTACTAATTTAAAATCCTTTTAAATTTGTCACAAATTCGTAATAATAAAATAAATAAATGTCAACTATTTTTTAAAATCATTTAAAACCTGTTTGAACCACCTGCCTTTGAGACTCACTTTTACTTTAAGTTGTTTTCTGTTTATTTTAGCTTTAAGATAAAGTAAATTAATTTTATAATTTATAATAATTTATTTGAATAATTTCAATATTTTAAAATTATTTCTCTGTATGCAATATGCGTAATCTTTTCCTCATTCTTCCTTTTCTCCTTTTGAAATTGATGATCGATGTGACTTGTGGTTAAGACTTGGAGAGTCCCAAAGATACAGATACAGATGCAGATACAGACACAGATACTCCTTCATAACTTTATATATATATGTAAGTCTGTATATGTATATCATGAAATATCAAATGCTGCATAATTAACTGAGACACAACTTCGAATTGAGTCACACATCTCAGCGTGTGCATATTATTGCAAAAATGTTGCAGCATCAGCTAAAGTTGCTCTGCATTTGATTATCTTTACTTGTGTGTGTGTATGGGGTGTGTGTGTGTGTTTGTTTTTATAAACTAATTGACCTCAATTAGTGTTAAAAAAGAGGCAACAAAAAATACTATATATCAGAGGGTAGCAGCTAAATGTGTGGACTAACTCTGTTTTCTCAGATTCAGTTAAAGGAAATGTATTAAATAAGAATTATTTAACTATTGTTAACATGAAAACTGGGTTTATATTGTAAGGAAATAATATAAACAAAATATATGCTAGAATAAAATTAAAGAACTTGCTCTATTTGTAAGAGAAAAAGCTGCTAAATATGATGATAATTTGGCACACACTAAATATAGTTATTTATATTTTATGCATTTATTAAATATACAACTAAAACAAATACTCCCCGTAAGTGTACGATTTTCCCCGCCAGATCACACGAAAGTGGGAACCCCGATTGACCAACTAAATGGCGATTTGAGCTTTAGTTTTAGAGGTGTGTTTAATTAATTTGTCAGCAAGGTGGCGATGAAGAGGGTGGTAGAAAGGGAGGACCGGCTGGCAAGCACTCAACGCTTCATCGACAGAGCGTGAAAAGATTTTTCAGGTAGGCAGGCAGGCAGGCAGGTAAACCCATGTTACTTTTTTTGTATTTTCATTTGCCGGCGCACTTGTAATCAGTGTGGAATTATTTGGTTGCTCGCTTGCTATTTATGCGCCACTTAATCAGATGCCTGCACAATCTTCCGCTTTTCCGCCTCTTGGCTTTTCCTCTCTAACAACAAATGAGCTGTTAATTGCCTAGAGTTTGGCCCAAACCAAGTTAAGACCTAATTAAACTTGCTCAACGATATGTGTAATAGAGAGACATAATAATATAGTCAATTTGTGGGGGAAGGGGATAGGGGGAGTAGCGTTAAAAGTCACGACATTCCACAATCAACGATGAAAGCAGGCGTGACTGTGACTTGCAAATACCCCGTGATTGTGATTGTGATCGATGAAAATGGCATGACATCCTCGGGCAAAGATGATGAAACAGGTCAAGATGAAGTCGAGTTGTGCCAAAGTGAGGGTTATATCAAAGATACAAAGGTACAAAAACTTATAGAGACAATAGATACTAGATAGACCTCTTCCTCATCTCAAAAATATGCTGATTAGCTTGAAAAATTCAGTGAAATTACAAGATTAAAGCTAGATCTAGATCAGAAATCCCTTGTGGGCTTAGAAATTTTTTCTGTTCTTCAGTTTTAGTCGAAGAATTTATAAGAAAAGTATAGAAAAACGATTTTATGGACACTCTCTAGCCTCAAAACTTTTTAAAAGCCTAGAAATAATCCGAGAGAGAAAGAGAGAGAGTGTGAGTGAGTGAGGGAGAGAGAGAGAGAGTGAGGGAGATATAGAGCAAGAAGGAGTGAGAGAAAGAGAGTGAGAGAGAGAGAGAGAAGACCTTGTCTAGATTATGGTCTAGATCTACTTGTCTGGTGATTCATAGTATAATATATATATATAAGACATAGTACACAGATTTTGATGATGTTTCTCAAACTCTGCAGTTTCTAAAAACGCATCAAAATGTCTAGATCTGCTTGCCTGGCGATGCTCACATAAAAAACTGCTCCAAATTGCCATCTTAACTATAATACCCTCTAAAAAAGTCTACATAACCCTTTCTGCTGTCACCGGTAATTCCCAATTTGTTCCTATTTTAAGCGAACAATGAACCACTTGTAAGCACAATTACCCCCCAAAAACAATTTAAATACATCACATAAATACAACATACAACAAAAAAAATGAAGCCAAGACAATAATGAAATATCTCCGCTGGCTGCGCTTATCGAATTTAAATTTTTCGCATTACCACATAGGAAAAAAAAAACAAAATGATGATGAAGAAAAAGAAAAACAACAATGAAAAAGTAGCAACGCTATCAGCATAATAAGCAACAACAGCTGCGACAACTAAAACAAAAAGCAACCACACCAAGCAACAACAACAACAAAAACCAAACTAAAACAAGAAAAACAACAACGAAAAACCAAACCACGGCCAAAAATTTCTCACGCTTTTCTCTAAGCAAAAAAAAAAATATATATATTTTTTTTATATAAAAAAAACATATCAACAAGAATGTCAACAAGTGAAGATATTAAATAAAATGGCGAAAAACTAAGGCTTATATGAGAATTCTAATTGAAGGATAGGAGGAAAATCATTAATTACAAGAGATATTAATAAATCATTGAGCCACGAAGAAGAATCTTTGCCAATCTCTCAGTTCTCTATGGAATAAAATCCTCTGAAAGACTCATAAGAGACCTTATCGGTGCCCATAAACAAATTCACTTGGGTTTTGCTCTTATCTTTGAGCTTCCAAGTGTTTCTCAGGCTTCTGTTTCTTCAAGTTTATGCATGATTTTAATTTCGCCATGACTTGTAATTGATTTAAAACAATTAATAAAAGGCGGGAAGAAGCTGCGGCTTCTATTGATTTCAATTTGGAAGTTAAACAATGAACACTTTGCCTTATTTTTCTTGCATTTTTAGTCAACAATCAAACGATCAATTCAATTATGTAGGTACCTTTATAATTATGTGTATATTTTTGTCTCACTCAAATATAATTATGTTTAACTGTTTTTAGATACAAGTTTTCAAATTTATTTCTAAAGAACTCGAACTGAGTTTATGGTTTAATGTTCATTAAGAGAATGGGCTTAGCCCCCGCAAAATTTGGTGTCTTTTGTTTTATTTTTGGGGGTCTTTTTGACTCTTTAAACATTTGTCTTTGATATGATTTGAGGTCGTTTATATGGGATATATATTATATATAATGTAAAATACATATAATATATATTATATATAATAAGTACTAAATGCCATTTATACTTATGAAATGCAAGATGATAAAGACTCTTTTGCGTCGCATAAAATGCAAACGAAGATAAGCCTTCAAAGATACATTCGCAAGTGAATTTTCCAATCATTCAGCAAGCGAGTATAATTTGTGAATCAATTTGTAAATAAAAATATAAATAAATAAATTGATTAATTATTTAATTAATTAATAATAAACTCATAAAAAATAAGTACTGACAAGCAGAAAATTAAAATAAAGGAAGACACAAGGTGGTTTTTCAAACAAATTCAATATATAAAATACGAACAAAAAGCACTCAATATTAAAGGAAAATGCACACATTTTCCTTAACCCAATTCTACAATTACATTATTTTGACCACAATTGGGCTTAGTTTTGGGGGAGCAAGGGGAAATCGGGTAGAGAAAATGCAGAGGCGTTGTAACTCCGAGCAGCAGGCAGCAAAATGCGGAAAGATTGTAAAGTGTTAATGAAAAAGTAGCCTCGCGCGATCGCTGGTGAAGCTCAAGACGGGCGATGGCGATGTGGCGCAGCTGGGCGGCATCGGGGGGAGTGGCGGCAATGGAAAGAGGGGGGCCCAGGGGGCGTGTAGACGGTGGGGATGGGGGCACACAAGTCGTAAAACGAATAAACGAGTGTGGGAACCGACGACAACAAAACACGGTCTCGCTCTTTCTTTTGGTCTTTTTGGGTTATGTGGCATGGAATTTAGCCGCGGCTTCTCTCTCTCTCTTTGTCTCTCTCTCCCCCTACCCTACCCTACCCTATCCCCACCCTCCTAACCCCTTTTGTTTGGTCCAAAGCGGCGTCTGCAGCTTTTGATAGATTAATAGGCCACAGTCAACAGTCGTCTTATAGATAGCCAGTAAATAGCATAAAAGACATAGGAAAATGGGGAAGAAATAAAATGAAAAAAAAAGAAAAAAGAAAAAGCTGAAAAATCGGACTCCACCCTAAGCCCATTTTCAATAATCTAATTTTTTGGTTTTTGAGGCAGGAAGTTTGTGGTTTCTGCGGTCTATAAATCCGGGTAATGCAGCATATGTACTATGTATGTTGGAATGGGATTTAGGATAAGAGAACATTGCGGGGGCAAAACAATCTCAAAGAGGAGTAATCTAAAATTATATATAAAATTATTAGTACTTTAAATAAATAGTAATTGAAAGAGTTGGAAAACTAAAAACCCTTAAGGTCTGTTTTAAGCCACCACAAATACATTTTCACAGTTGAGAGAGCTTCCACTTGATAACCAGCACGGTCTGGTTTTTCCTTTTTCCACCTTGGCTTGGCATTCTCCTTCACATGATTAGCATAATGCTTAACCAAAATAAAAAGATAATATTAGGGGGAATAATTGACAATGGGCGATGACCTACCCGACGATGTAATTGAGTGGCATGATAAGCGGCGGCTTCAGGGAGAGATGGGGTGGAAATGTTTACGCTAAACAGCCCTTGAAGGGGGACACACAGCTGGCAGTAAATACATGTAACAGATATGCTTGCTATAAAGTCTATAAATGATACATATTTAGTATCTGGTTAAAACCTAAAACCTGGCAGATACACTTAGTATTTGCAAGTTCAGGAGTTACTTTCTTTGCTTGTTAAAGATGGTACTAGTTAAAGTATTATCTAAAAGTATGCACATATTGTTGAGTACACCGGGTATGTCATAGTCCAGACAGCCACTCAACTATAGCCTTAATTTTTGTAATCTTTTTTCTTTTATTTATTTCATTTTTTTTTTTGGTAATTGAAGTGCACTTGAAAACATATGCGACACTTTTCACAAAATCCGCCCTCACAGGGGTAAAGAGAGCATAAGTATTGCCTGGAAAACGTGGGAACAGAGAGAGAGACCCTAGTAAGTGAGAGAGAGTTAGAGGGTGGGAGAGATATATAGAGAGAGAGAGAGCGGGAGAGATAGATAAAGAGGGAGAGAGAGAGAAACACCCTCATTCCGGAGTTCAAGGGGTCGAAGGCTGAAGGAAATGCGCGCCAAACTCAGAAAAGGCCACGCAGCCGCAGATACAAATACAAAAATGCACACAGATACTCAACACTAAAGGAATAAAAAGGGTTGTTGTTGTTGTTGTTGAGCTGCACACAAAATCCATAATAATAATGGCATATATGAGTGATATTTATATGGACTCTGCCGTCCCTTTGTCGCGCTCTTCCTCTGTGTACTTTAAATAAACTGAAGCATTTAACACTTCCGGCAGACAGCAGCAACAACAACAAGAGGCTTCGACAGCGTGTGAATGTTTAGTTCAAGCTGAAATACCAAAGATATTAAAAAAAAAAATAGGAAAGAAAAGAAAAGAAAACAAAACCCCAAATCATATTTACTTTCTGAGCAGATAACTGGCGCCTATTTCCTCGAACAAACAGAAGAAATTTAAGATAAATGAAAGCTAAAAATTTTTAAAAATTAAATTATTAATATAAAATCCTTCTTTTCTAATACATTTCCCATTGATTTTCTTATTTTCCCGACTGGCGGCAAGTGCTAAGTGAAAAGTCAAAGAGAAAGACCTAGCGAACTGCTACTGCCAGAGGCCAGTGTATCCATAAGATACGCCTAATCAATGCTAAGTGATCGTTTGAACTTCATCCTTCTTCACAGATGTTGAAGTTGAATCTTGTCGCTAATGATGGTTGCATAAAAGATATAGGGAAACGCTAATGATCTGCTGTTGCCTAGAAACATACATAAAGAGAAATATTCAAGACCTGGGAAACATATCCAAATGTATCCCAAGAGTAGTGACAGTTAAACCTGATGGTTTATATAATTATAATGTGCATAGGGTACTGGGTATCTTTCGTATCCTATAGATTATTATTATGCAAGCTGGCAAAGTATCTCCCTCTCTCTTCCAAACGATTCTCAAACACGCACAAGATGGAGAAAGAGAAAGAGAAAGAGATCGAGACAAAGTCGGAGCAATTTCAGTTTCAACTTGAGAAGACGTTCCCCGCTCAAGTGTATATAATGATGATTGTCATTTCTCATTGCCCCCTCAAAAAACCTAAAAAGAAAACCGACAACAGAACAGGATAGAGAGGAATAGAGGGAAACGGAGATAAAGGAGAGACGGCGAGAGACTGAGAGACAAGCTTGGCCAAGAAGTTTCTAAGCCAACTAATTTAATTGCCCCGGCCCAGGAAATCGCAAATTTCCTTAACGGCAAATCTATTGCAAGAAATTACATAAATTTTGTAATTTTCTTTTACATTTTATATATTATATATATATTTTTTTTTGTACTGCTTTTTAAGGAAGATATTTATACCTTCTACTGAATTTGCTTTCAACATTTAAAGTCTATGTTTAATGCCTTTAAAATACTTGTTTTAATCTTAAAGATAAAAGGTTTAAGATACTTTCTTCTAATAATGTATTTATGTATTTGATTTTTAATCATTTTGTTGCTATTTATGGTTCATTAACCATTTAATTGGTTGCTTAATGTAGAAATTAAAATGTATTATCTCCAAAGATGTGCCTATTTATTAAACATTTTTATATATTTATGACAAATTGCTTTAACTGCAAATCAAATGAAAATATCCAAATGTGTTGTCATTTTCAATATTCTTATTGACATTTTTCCTAACATTTTTAATGATTTTCAAGGTAGATACTAATACCAAATACCTAACTTGTTTAAAACTTAAAAACAAGTTTTAAGTCTGTTAAGTTACATTTTTACAATCTTAAAGATGAAAGTATCAATTCAATTTGTAATATATATTTTGTTATTAATCAGTTAAATTTTTAATAGAAATTAATGCTTCTAAGATACATTTTTACAATCTTAAAGATGAATTTATAATATATATTTTGTTATTTATTATATACCTTCTTTAGTTCAATATTTATTATATATTTAGTAATTTATTATATAGGTTCTTTTATTATTTTTCTGAGTTTTGTAACTCATCTTTTAAAAAGAAAAGTAAACTATGCTCTTAGAGTTCAAGAAAATCCCCCTTTGATTTTCCTAAATAACTCCTTTTGTCTCTTCTTTTGTCTGGTTAGAAACGTATCGGCTCCCATGGCTGGATCGCGTGCATCTTGACAGGGGGGGGACACGGGCTGGAAGCGATCTTAAAGGGGCGTGGCCGTAAGGGGGGGGGCCCCAGCCTAAAAACCCAACAGTGTAAAAGCCTGGCCCTGGCCTGGCCAAGAAGAAACCAAGTCGAAGCCAACCAAACCAAACCAAACCAAACAAGACACTTTGGGTAATATCTATAAAAATTGCTGTCGGTCTGGTTGGGTCGAAAAGGAGAGGGGTTCTTCGGCTCGCCTGCTCGCTCGTTCGGTTCATTTCGCTTTGCTTCGTTCATTTGTTCTCCTCTACGTCTTCGTCTTCGTCTCCTTCTTCGTCTACCGTCTTCTTGGAGGTTGTCAGCCTTTTTGGAACCGTCCATGGAGTGTCTTCTACCATCAACCACCGCCTCACGCCTCCTCGATCGCATTCAAGAACCAGCTAAGGCACACAAAGGAGAGGCCAGGCCAGGCCAAGAAGAAGAAACAACCCAAGTAAAGAAGGTAAAACCAAGAAAAATGGAAGAAGAAGAAGTAGAAGAAAAATAAGAAGAAAACGAAGGAGAGAAGAGAAAAAAAAATTCAAAACTTGTTCGGCCAGTGCGTCCGTCCGCTTGTATGTATCTTGTATCGCCACGGCTCAATTGTATCTGTATCTGTGCGGTCGCTGCCAGTATCTGTATCTGTATCTGAGCCGACCTGTGTCTGTGTCTGTTTCTGCTGCCATAAAGAAAACTCATTAAACTGGCCAAGGCAACAGCAGCAGCAAGAGTAAGTCCAGGGCGCACTAATTTACCGCGACGCGACGACTTCGGGGGGGCTTCCAGCATCTCTCAGATACTACAGGCTCCTCCCTCCCTCCCTCCATCATTAAAAGTCAATAAAAGCCGACTGAGATTTAGAATCCACAGAATCCATCATGATGCATTTTTCTAGTCATATTTAATTGCTACCGACAAGTGTTGACTGCTTTCATAATTAGTTTAGCAGCAAGAAAATAGGCTCATGGCTTTAAAGTAAATACAACAAAAAATCACAGCGAGCCATTTGAGGCATTTTCCCAAGACAAAAGAAAAAAAAACTTGGAAAGTTGTCAATACACAGAAAGAGAGAGAGAGAGAGAGGCAGAGAAAGAGTAAGAGTTATAGAAAGATGATCTGGGAAAATGATTTTTCATGTTTATGCAATGACTTTGGGAATGACAAATAAGAACAAATGGCACACACGGTTTAAAAGTGCCTAGGAAATCGCTTGATTTATTGCGATTTTTCAAGCTTAAATTCATAATGAAAATTCATCACCAATTCAGCACAAATTCATCTGTTAACCAAGAAGCTTTTCTTCTAGTCATCAGTAGAAAATAAACTAAAATAGGTTGCTTATAAAATCCCTACAAAAATATTGCAAGCCGACTTTGGCGGCTCAGAATTTCTACCTGATTGCAAAAATACATATATAAAACATTGCCAATTCTCGTTCTTCTCTCTGTTCGCCTGTCTCGTTCAAGGTGTGTCCCGAAAATGAGAAAAAATAAAAATAAACAGGATCAGAGGGGCCTCCGCGAACGGAACAGATATCCAATGCCATGCATAAATATACATATATGTATACACACGTATGTATATACAATATGTCTGAAAGCAGGCTATCAAGTGACCAACAACAAGATTCTTCATCGCCTTATTTTTTTATTTTACTTTTTGTTTATCAATTACAGGTTTTTTTTTCGTCTCAAAAGGAAAGGAGTAACAGCAGATTTAACACTTGAAAAATTAGCTGATTTCATATACCGTTTTTTTAAATTAAGTCTTCTTAAGTTACGCGATGGGAAAGTTATATATATATATGTATATATTTTTAAGCGATCTGGTCCAATGTCGGCGGTGTCGATTAATTAATAAATGTGACAGTAAATGGTCGATAAGTGGTTGTCTCAAATTAATTAACTGACCGAATATATGGCTTTCAAGAGGCTGCTGACTTTCACAATAATCGAGAAGGCGTCCTTGGCAAGGGTTTGGCATTCGTGGGAATTGGTATTTAAGGTCTATATATTTATACAAAATGTTGTAATTTTGGAAGTATATTTCCTAGTAGTTTTTACCCAAGACTAGGCTTACTTTGTATAAAGTACAGGCAATTAAATAAGGCTTAAATCATCATAATTACCATCTTCCATGCGTAAAAATCAAAGTAATAATTCCTAGGTTTTTTCCCCCATCAATCCTGGATATATCCTTTAGCCTTTCTCCTCTTTTATTTCACTTAATTTTTGTTTCCATTAAATGCATTGCGCTGATGATCCATTCCGATCATAAAATGCTCATTTTACGACCCATAACCCTGGGTATGTGTGTGTACCCACTTTATGCCCGGAGTTATAATGCCATATAGTAGTATTTACTTGATGTCTAGGCGGCTCCTGCATTCTAATAAAGGAACCCGCCCGTGTGCGTGACTTACAAAAGTCAAGAAATATAGTTTTAGGGTGCAGGATATACATATAGTACAGGAAATAGCTATAAAGAGGGAGAGAGCAGTGCTGGCTGAAAAGATACTAAAGTATCTGAGCGATACTTCTAGGTAGAAGTTCGTCGTACTCGCTCTCTCTCTCTTTGAGTGCTTCTTTCCTGCTCGCTCCCCCTATATCGTAATTTGATCTTTGAGCAAGCAGCAAAAAAGGACGCGCATGTGCAATATGCCAGGATTCAGGGGTTGCTCCTGTTCCTGTTCCTCCTGCTGTTTCGCTTCGCTCATGGATCCAGGAGCCCAGCTGTCGTTTTCTACACATATTCCATATATCAGCCGCCGCCATGTGATGAAATCGAATGCGGTGGTTGGTCCTCAAAACCGTTACGTGCTATAATATAATATTAAACCTGCAAAGCCAGAGGGGGGGAAAAAAAAACTACTATATGTCTGGCCAACTGCAGGCGGCAGCGATCCCACAGAGAGTTGAAGGAACTTGCAGGATTGGAGCTAATGGGGCGTAGAATTGAGAAATTACGATACACCTAAAAATATCCTCAAGGAAATCGGAAAGCGGAAAACATGTATTGCCTTCATATGTGAACAAAATGGTTGAAAATTGATTGGAAATAATTTAAAAAAAAAACAAATTTCCTTCACATTGAAATAAATAAACATGGATTGTATTTATTTTATTCTAAGATCCCATAGTTCCTTTCCATTCCGTCACCTATTTTTTACTGTGTATAAACTTTATGTATGTTAAATATATAAAAACACAGCGCTCACTTTTTTTTTGTGTCGTTCAATTATGAAACTTTTTACTACCACTTCCTTTTGGGCTGGCTAATTTCTTGCAGCTACAAAAAAAATGCAAATATTTTGTCGCTCACAAATGATCACACGATCCATCCAATAAAACCCAGTGAAAAAAGAAAAACCAACAAAAAACACACACAAAGAGAGAAGAGAAAGAGTTTAGGAGGCGGAAACCCGAGAGCTCAGGAAATGCCCAGGTAAAAGTTATCAAAATACTAGTTCAATGATCTTCAGCTGCAGCTGTAAAAATATGTTTCATGTAGAGGAAAATACCCGACCATCTAAGATAATGTTCATAGATTCTGGAGTTATTAAAATAAGGTTTTAAAACGCCTGTAATTTGTGGTTTGCCAGCTCAAGATTGTAATAGAAATTGTAATATTTGGTGGTGCTTTGTAAGCGAACTAAACAACCCAAATGATTTGCAAATAATTTAGTTTATAAAAGGGCATCAAAAGTTCACCGCAACGTTCCAATATTTATTATCACAGTCATTGTGTTGACTTATGTGTAGGTATTTGTAGTGCTGGTTTAATGTCTCTTGAGCTTCGATTTGACTAGGAACTTCTTTGGCAGGAATCAGGTTAACTATCCCCTAGGTATCCTCCACGTGGCGTCCAATCGCCTGGCAGGCGCCCTTGAAGAGCAGGCACTTCTTGCAAACGTTGCCCGACCTGATCATGTCCATCTTCTGGGTGGCCGAGGGGGCGTTCCTGGTGTGGTTCTTCCTAAAGACCCTGGCCAGTCGGGCCTCCATTTCGTCCATCGGCTCCGAGGGATCACGCCTGCGTGCCCGCATCGATTCCCAGGGCGGCACTGGTTCCTCATCCTCTTGAGAGGATGTGCCCGGCTTGGGCACAGGTACAGGCTTGGACTCCGAGTCGGAGGCATTCTCGTCGTCCATGAAAATGCGCAGCGGATCCATTTTTCTTTTTTGCTGGTTACTTTAATCAAATTACGGCTCTTTGATATAGAAGTTTCGTGAAGAAAGAAAATTTTTGCCTGACAGCTGTCGACAATACACAGAGTCGCATTTTGGTAAGTGGCTGGCAAAATCTGGTAGCTCCTTAACCAATTGGTAACTTTAGCTTGTTAATCACAACACAACAGCAATTACGTAACGGAAGGAGTTGCGAAAGGTTATCGTTTTTGAAAAGGGGCACACTTTTATCTATCGATTTAGATGGGGTCTTTCATGCCTTTTTCCGCTTCTTTCGAACTCTAAGCCTGAATTCCAGCTAAAAATGTTCAAGTTCCCCGAAAGGTTGACATTCTCCTCTGCTGGGTACACCTACAACCGATCCGATATTTACTTAATGATTAGACAAGAGCCGTTCCCATATGCAAATACAAAGTACCTCCTGCCCAACTCTATGTATCTTGCCATCGCTTTTCGAGGCTGTCCAAATAAACCATAAATAATTTTTGAAAAGTACGAGTTGGAAGGGAAGTTGTCGTCCAATCTAAACGCAAATAACAAAGGAAAAATAAACGTTGGCAAAGAAAAGTCGCCTTTTTGCCGACGGTAAAAATTCAGACGAATATTTCTTTTCATTTTGTGCCTCTCTCTCTCTCTCTCTCTCTCGAAAAGGTGGGCTTACAAATCTGAGAGAGCGTGCGCACTGCGCTGCGCAGCAGAGAGCAAGCGTGCAAGCGGCAGAGAGGTAGAGAGAGATAACGAGAGAGTAAGAGAAGCGAGGGAATGAAAGAGCGACCACCTGTCCGAAAACTGACAACAAAGCGAAGCGTAGGATGGCAGAGGAAAGGAGGCAAGCGAAAGAGCCAGAAAAAAGGCAAGCCAGGAAAAGAGGAAGAAGAAGAAGGAAGAGTAGGAGCAGCGAACAGGGGAGGTAGCGTGGAATGGAATAAAAATGGAGTGGGAATAATACTTGGAGTGCACAGCACATTTGAAAGATATATTTTTAAGGTTCACAAGAAAATAAAGAGCATCAATGATTTTTGGGTACTTAAATTGGAAAGACTTTAAGGAAATTACAACAAAATTATACCTTATGGAATGTTTTTTTTTACAAAAACAATAAGCAAATTAAACAAGCATTAAATTGGCAATTTTCCTTTGAAAATCTATGTAAGGATTATTATTGATAATTTATTGCAAAGAGTAGAATTGTTTACAAAATTAGACTTTCTAATTATGGCTCAAATTAATGTTTTATTTTTATTTAATCTACTTGTTTCAGCATTTCTGATCTGTTTTTTTTTTATCATTTTACTATAAGCATTTTTTAAAGCTGAAAAAATATCCATTTAAATTATACACAATTCTGCAATGCCTAGGATACGTAATTCCCTAGGTTTTCGAAAGTCTTCCTGCAATTATTATTATTATTTTTCCCGAGTTCCTGTTCCTCAATGAGCGTGTGGTTTTTCCACCTACCCTTTGCACCCAGCTTTAGCACCCTTTTTTGTCCCCCCTCTTTGGTTCGCTTCGTGATCGCATTGTCGCGTTTTCGCGTTTCCTTTTTACTCACCAGTTCCTTGGACGGTGCTTGGCAAATTCGCAAACGCCAGCGTCAGCAGCAGCAAAGGCAGCGACGCCGACAGCGACGCCCGCAGAGCGTACATTTTGTTAATCCAAATCCGAGTGTTTAATGCGCGACTGCGACGTCGGCTGCGCTGCGATTGCATTGTAATCCAGTTTACCAAGTTTACCAGTTTTTTTTATACCGATTTTTTTTTTTATTTCACTCACTAAGTTTTTCGAGGGATTTTCGATTAGAGATTCTTTAGCTGATCGTTTTGTGTAATTATTGTTGGATAGTGTTTGGTATATCGATTGTTTAAAGCTGTGCTCCTTTATTCGTATTTCTTATATTTTATAAATTAAAAGGAGTTCCTTGCCCGACGACGGCGACATTTTTTGTTTTTTGAACAGCAAAAAATAGTTGCAAAAAAAAATGTAATGCTCTTTCGCTTTTCTCTTTCGTATTCGTATTTGTTGTTAAAGAAGAAGAATCTGGAGGAGGATCGAAGCCGAACTTCAAATTTCAAACGGACGCCACATGCGCTCGCTCTCTCTCTCTCTTAGCTCCTCTTGCTCGCACACATGCACACACGCGCGTCGCACACTTGCACAAAAAAGATCCGAGGTAGACACTATTTTCGTAAAATCCGAGTTTTGGCTGGATCCTTTTTAACGAAAAAAAAATTATTACGATTTAGGCGGCAGCATTATTTGTGGCATAATTTTGTTTCGGCGCTTTCGGGCGCCATTTCGAACTTCTGTTATGTTTATCCTTTTCCTTGCTAAATTTTCGATTCACTCACTTTCAAAAAAAGAATGTGTTATTTATTGCCATTATGCCCACAGCTTGTTATATTTTTCCTTCTGTTTTGTGGTTCGTTTAACGCGATCGAATTTTTACGTTCTTCCGCCAGCACAACCGCCCTCGTCGACTTTTGAATTTGAAAACGAATTAGTGATGCTGAAAACTTCGATGTTTTCAACAACGATGGTTTTCGATGTTTTTTTTTTTTTAAATATCGATGAGAGGCGATGCATCGATATCTGACGAAACATCGGTTGCCCACTGCCTAGAGGAGTTTAGATTGACAAAATAATAATGGTAAAACCAATATTAAAGAAGCTCATTATTTACTTTTGTTATTCATAAATAAAGAAATAATATACGATTTTTTTATTTATTAAAAAAATTAACGATTCATCGATTTTTTTAAGCGATGTCACTAAAACGAATAGTGATGCCAAAAACATCGATGCATCCGAGTATAGATGCTTTTTTTAGCTATGTGTTCCGATGTTTTTGTTGTTATCGATGTTAAGCGATGATCGAACGCTGGTCGCTCACGTCCAAAAGGTCTGGCAACGTTACGGATTTAAACCTAATCCAACTCTTAGCCAACCCAACGGCAAACTCAAACAAAATCCTCTTCTTCCTGCACAAAACCAATCTCAAACACAATATGTGGTCTATAAGTTCAGAATGCAAATTTTCTTAATTAATAAGTTACCTTAAGAATCGAGAAAAGCTTGAGGGTTTTTTGGTCATAGCTCGGCTAAAACTTAACCGATTTTAGTCTGGTTTCGGGTTTTCTTCTTAGTTTTTATAGGAGAACATTTCTGCATTCAAAACTTGATATGTAATTTTTTGCCAATTTTTGACGATGTAACCCTTACTTTTTTTGGAAGAAAATGGGTCCTTTTTTGGCTTTCCAATCTCTAACAACATAAAGGGTTTTTTGATCATAACTCGGCTAGTCTGGTTTCGTTTTTTCTTCTTAGTTTTCATAGGAGAACATTTCTGCATTCAAAACAAAATTTCAAATTTTTTGAAAATTTTTTAAAATTGTTTTCATGGAAAAAATTGTTCCTTTTTTTGCTTCCAAATCTCTAACACCATAAAATGTTTTTTGATCACAACTCGGCTAAAACTCGACCGATTTCAGTCTGGTTTGGTTTTTTCTTCCTAGTTTTTATAGGAGAACTTTTCTGCATTCAAAACTCGATAACTAATTTTTTGTCAATTTTTGATAATTTTGACGATTACATTTTGATGGAAAAAATGGGTGCATAAAAATCGAGAACACCTTCAGGGTTTTTTGGTCATAACTCGGCTAAAACTCGACCGATTTCAGTCTGGTTTGGTTTTTTCTTCCTAGTTTTTATAGGAGAACTTTTCTGCATTCAAAACTCGATAACTAATTTTTTGTCAATTTTTGATAATTTTGACGATTACATTTTTATGGAAAAAATGGGTGCATAAAAATCGAGAACACCTTCAGGGTTTTTTGTTTCGTTTTTTCTTCTTAGTTTTTATAGGAAAACATTTCTGCATTCAAAACTCAATAACTAATTTTTTGTCAATTTTTGATAATTTTGACGATTACATTTTGATGGAAAAAATGGGTGCATAAAAATCGAGAACACCTTCATGGTTTTTTGGTCATAACTCGGCTAAAACTCGACCGATTTCAGTCTGGTTTCGTTTTTTCTTCTTAGTTTTTATGGGAGAACTTTTCTGCATTCAAAACTCAATAACTAATTTTTTGTCAATTTTTGATAATTTTGACGATTACATTTTGATGGAAAAAATGGGTGCATAAAAATCGAGAACACCTTCATGGTTTTTTGGTCATAACTCGGCTAAAACTCGACCGAT
>VNJV01004219.1:0-66774 GCA_008042635.1 Drosophila nikananu | reverse complement strand
TATAGCACTTAATTACTTAATTAACACTTTTTGTTGCATTAGGCATTGTTTTTATATTAGTTATAATTTTAAACAGAAATAATAACTTTAAAATAAGTTCGTAAAACTTATTTTTAAATTTATTTTATTTTTAATTAAATCTTAGAGTGTACGTTTCTGTCCGCCTCTAGTGAAAAAACTAAGAACGCAATGACGTCATAAACACCCGGGTGTTGGCGAGATACACAGGCCACTCAAGTGCGGAGCAGGTCAAAATGTGTGTTTTTGCCACTCAACCCTTTTTACGCACTTGCCTTTTTCTGACCGAGTGCCTTCTCTTACTTCGGTTATGAGTGGCGAGTGTGATCGGCACCCGCCGACGAAGAGTGCCGATCACACTCGGGTGCGCGCACACCCGGTGGTTGCAAACACCCGACAATTTTGAGCGGGTGCTTGTAGGTACCCGCGCTGTCGGGTGTTGAGTGGCACCCGACACTCAAATTTGTTGAGTGTGATTCGGGTGGCAAAAAATGCCACTCTTGCAGTTCTCTGGCTCGTACCTCCTAATTAAATTGTGTACAGCCCCCCCGCCACCGCCCCACAGGTAAATTGCTTAGCCGATGAAGGATTATGCAAAAGAGCTGGGGATGGGGTCGTGGCCGGAAGTGAAGTTGTATCAGTATCACAGTTTCATGTTTATTTTCAACAGGGCTTCGTCATTAACAAACTTTTCAGTCGAACCCATTAAAGTGCACATTTGGGATAGGCAATATCCCTAAAACCTGAACAAATCGATAATATAGAGTGAGTATCAAAAGGCATGCCAAATAAAATAATACTTTGATTTGACCAGAAACAATACATAACTTATGTAGGAAGAGAAATCAATTTGTTACGAAGCATTATTTGAAAAATCAAAGTAAGTACCGATCACCATAAGAAATCCTCACACCCTTTAATAATCAAAAACAAATTTAGCATCTCAGCGCTTCCCTTATAATTTTCCACCCATTAGCTCCAGATTTTTCCAAAAACTAAACTTCACTTCCCTGGCAACATCTCCTCTTCGCTCTGCATTAACTTTTAATTCATCGCAAATTGCTTGCAATTAACGGCACACGGCAATTTTTGCTCTTGTATGCATTTTGCATTCTGTTCGGAAATCGTAAAAGCAATTTGCAAAGTTTTCCCTCGCCAGGAAACGGATTTTTCCGAAAAACGAAAGCCAAACGTAAAGTTTATGCAAAGTTTCCGACAAAGTGTTGCCAGCTAAACAAACTGCAGCAGGCGGAGCCAAGCAGAGATCTGCCACGCCCCCTTCTTCCAGTTCTTCAAGTTCTGCAGGACTTCAGTTCAGTTTTCCCTTTTTTTCGGGACTCTCCCTTTGTTTATTGTCAGCCAGAGAGAAGTTGGAACTTCACTGCCGCAGAAAGTTGGCAACTGGGAAAAAGAAATGGAATTCGGGAATATGGATTCGCCATATATGGCAATTCTATACTCTAACGTAAAGGAATCCACATCTGTGGGATCACGGGGGAAGCCCCTTTAAAGTGCTGGCATAAATATACGCAGACATTTTAATTTCGCCCCGCTCCGACTGGAATCCCTTTAGATATATTTCGAGTCCTCTGTTTCTGCTCCTCCAAAGCCGCGAAACTTTACGCATAAACAAAAGCCGGCTGACTCGAGTCCTTTTGGCCCTTTGGTTCCCCGTTCTTCAGCTCGCCCCTTTAGCTCCTTGGCTTTTCGTTTTAGCTTTTCTGGCGCTGGCAGGCGGCAACCCTTCAGTTGCTTTTAGCTTTGGCTTCGAAATGAAGCGATGAAAGCCAAAACTCGTTATCGTTTAATTCAGGCGAACGGCGAGGAGGAGCAGAATTCTCAGAATGCGGCTCCTGCAACCGAATCCCGTCGAGTTCAACTATTGGCAGCTGCCTGGGCATGGCTTTTGCCGTGCACCTTCTCGAATTTCATTCTTTTAAATTCGCTCCGAACAAATGCCAACCGAAAATTCTGAACTCTTGTAAAGCAAATTGAATAACAAAATATTAATTTCCAATTCTAAATAAAAGAAGACTCTACAAATGCAGACAACGGATTTTTTAAAACGTTTGTTTTCTGTACATAAATTACCAAGCATTAAATAATTATAATTTTTTTAATTCATATTTAAATACCTCAACTTAAGATAAATATAATACTATAAGAGTATTCATCAGTTTCCTGTTTTTCCCGAGTGTAGATGCTTTTCCCTCTTGTTGTCTTAGTAATGCGACTGACAGCGGCGATGGATGATGGCTTGATGGGATGTGGGACTCGAATGTGGGGGCGGTGAAACGGATAGCAACTGCTTTTTGACGTCTGACAGGCTGCTCTCCAATCTTGAGTCTGAGACATCATCCCCGATGCCCAGCCTCAGCCCATTCCCATTTGCTGCTGCCCTTTTCTCGTTTTTCGTCTTTCAACTCTCTTCATGCTCGATGCGCTTTTGTTGCAAGTTTCGAGCGAATATTTGCATAATGCAACTTGATTGATGTTTGCTTTGGATCGGGGTAAGGGCCATCTCCAATTGGTAATGAAAAGCTGGCTGAGACTGACGCCGTAGCTGGCCAAGATTGGGGGGTAAACCAAAGCCAGAGCCCGGCCAGATGACGACAATGACAACAATTCGCAAACTTGTAAACACATCACCAGGCGCCTTCATATTTGCTCGCAATACTTGGGAATGCCGAACAAAAACATCGACATCCTTATCCGCTACAGCAAATCCTCATTCTCATCCATATTCTCCATCCTGAATCCTCCATCGACATCAAATAGCAGCCGTAAGTAGCACAAGGCAACACCGCAGCAACATTTGTTGCCTTTGCCACTGCCACTATCGGTGCTGCTCCTGCTGCTGAGTGCAAATAGTTTTGGGCTCCATCGTGCCTTCGTCACTTCCTCGCAGGACCTGGTTTATTGTGGATTCCCATCCAGGCAGCCCTTTCTGCCATTCCGCCACGAAGCTTCCCCAACAAGCAGCTGGCACCCAGCCAGAGCAGTCGGAAAATCCAAAGGCAGCAGTTGGTTGCCCCTTTGTTTACCAACATTCGCAAACAACATTTTTCTTTTGTACTCCATTCGCACTTGCTTCCCAAAATAAACTCAGCTGAGTTGTGGGAATCCAATAGATTGCATAACAAAAAATAAATTATGGACCGGAAAGGAACACCTTTACACCTTGCTATAAAGGAAACTCGAGTTGGTTTTGGAAAATTAAATTTGGAAATAATGTTAATAGAGAAATGGGAGAACAATGTTTCAAAGATGGGAAGCTTTAATTTGGTCCTCTTTTTATAGGGCAAATGTTTCATATAGTTTCCTGAATAGCTTGTATTTTGATTGTTTCTATGAGACTCTTTTACTTTAACCCGAATTTAATCGCACCGTTTCTTGTTTACAAGCTTAACCAAAACTTAAGCTTATAGCTCCATCTTTACTTACGCCGCAAGGAATTAATGCGATTATCTATACTATCAGTTCTTAAGAAAATATTAGCAGTAAAATTAACTAATTTCTTAACCAATTTTAAAGTACAGAAATCACCACTCAATGCATACAACGAAATCGAAACTTTCTGAGAAAACGTCAAAGCTTTTTAGTTCGATATTCTTGATGCCGTTCCGTCCTGCTGGGATTCCATTTTCCAGCAAGTCCCCGTGGCAGTCTCATTGAGTCCCAGGAGTCAAAGGACCTGTCCACGCCCCGCGGCATTTGGCGTTTCCCTCCGGTGGCAGCTTATTAAATGCACCCGAGCGAGACATCAAAAGCTCCTCCGACCGCAGCCAAAATGAGTGCTGCTCTGGGAGACGCATCGCACCCCGGCGGCCCCGCTGATGTTTATTAAATAGTTGCACGACGTCGTGTATCGCCCATGCCCATTTTCACGGGGCAACTGGGACTGGGGTGGGACCAGGAGTGGGTGGTTACTTCATGGCTTAGTGCATTCCTGCAATTCATGCAATATTTCAATTTTGCATTCGCCAGTTTCAAACGACGACGACAGCAAGTGTTTTGGTCCGCCCCGAACGGCATACTTCATCAGTCCCAGCGGGGAGGTGGAACTGGAGTTGGAGTTGGAGCTGGGAATGGAAACAAAAATGGAGCGGGACTGGGATGTGGAGTGGCTGGGAGTCTGGCTGCCATGGCAACCTTTGAACTGAAATTAAAACCAAACAAATGTCACGCCAGCAACGCAGCAAATGTCTCGCCTCTCGACAGCTTTCCTCCGGGCATCCCCCTGGCACATAACCCATCCGCCCTGTTGACTTAATGCAGAAATTGCAAATTTCGCGTTACAGAAATTTGCATTGGCCGCGTAGGCAACCAATACGAAGTCAGTTAACTTATTTCTACCAGGCCGGGGGGAGTGGCAGTGTTCGAATTAAATTGTTAAGCTGACATTGGCCTCTGCAGGAAATGGCTGTTGTTATTGCCAGTGTTGTCATTGGCATAAATTACGACCAGCTGTGGATAGGTCCCTCAAATGGGAAAAGCAGAGAAAATCCCCCAGTCTGGTAGGAAGAAGGTATTATAGGACAGTAGGTTCCTAAAGGAGAATAATAATACCGAAGCTGAATAAATCACAAGCTGAAGGAGGCTTCAATACCTCAACATTCAGCGAAGAAGAAAAATATTCTTGATTTACGCATAAGCTATGGTGAAAGTATCATAAAAGATTTATATATATGAGGGATATTTTTAAAAGAAAATATTACGAGACTAATGTTGAGAATCTGATTATTTTACTCTATACATTTATAAATTTATTAATATTACAATTTATTAAATTAAATTGCGAAATTCCTTATTCCTTCCTCCTAGTAAATATAATAATTAATATTTTATGTTCAATTAGAACATGTCCTAGCCAGCTCTACAAGCAAATCTTTTTTTGTTTCTGTTCATTTACATGACATTTATCATTCGATGCCTCGCTATAAACACGATCCCCCTCGCCTTGCCTTGTGCATAATTTGGTATTTCTGCCGGGGCTCCTCTTGTGTTTTCCGCATTTTCTTCGACGCCTGCTCGGGAAACAGGAAACACATTAACGAAACTCACTTTCGCATAATGAAATTTTTGAACAAGGAGTGAGGGAGGCGTTGGAAATTTATGATGTCTTGCCACGTGAAACAAGCCGCAAAGGCCAAAAATCATTTTTCATTCCGGAGGAGCAAACATTGAAATTGTTTGCTTGGCGGCTGTTAATTATGGCGTAGACTATTAACTAGGTACGGCTCAAGGATCCAGGACCTTGGCTAATAGCCGTGTGGGGAGTGCGGCGAACATGCGTCCCCGAAAAGGACAATTGCATGTGACACTTTTGGCGCAACAATTCCAGCCACAAATGCTGCAGTTTCGAGGCAACATTTCTAGGCCGTTTACATGGTGGCCATAGGATCCCGTCCCTCTCGCCGCTCCCAAACCATTTCCCATCTGGCGCCATTTACAAGTCACATTAATCAATTTCCCCGGCGCCTGTCAGCAGCAGCAGCAGCAGCCTAGGAAAATCCACACTCGCCTCCCCACATCCTTGGAGAAGATCCTGCCGGGCCAAGCGAAACCGAAAGCTGAAAGCTGCCTCATGGGCAAGGTTTCGGTTTCCATTGTGTGTTCTAGTTGGTTTCAGGCACTGAAAAAAAATAAAAACAACCTTATTCCCAAAGCTATCCTAGACATCAGCCTCTATTTTCTAGCATATTTTATTAATTCCCTATTAAAATAATTGATAAACCTAGTTCACTTTTCAATAACATTTTCTATTTTATTCCATCAATTTTTTTCAGTGCCTTGTGTGTAAATTATAGCAACTCCTGGAGTCTGGAGCTGGGGTTTTGGTGTGGTGCATTTTTGGTCTAGCGCCAGTTAAAACTTAATTAAAACCATAACAAAACAAATGCTGGAAAGCTCAAAAAAAAAGGAAAATCCAAATAGACGCTGCAAGGAGGAAAACATTTTACTCGGAAGCCCCGGAATAAAGTTTATGGCCAGAAACTTGGCGTTGGTCCGACTAAATCTTTGCGCTCTGAACTACTACTATTCCTCCTTGTTGTTGCCCATTTTTTTGTAGTTTGTTTTGCATTTGTTGTCTCCTTAATGCAAAAATGCCAAAACAGAGAGACAGAAGAGAGAGCGGAAGATGGAAAATATGAGGAAAAACATGGCAAACATTTTCATTTACACACATGGATGCAATTAAGACGAGAATGGGTTTGGTATTATTCGACCGCCATTGGCTTCCCCTGCCGTCCCTTTGGAATTTTCTCCCTCAGTCAACGTGTCGTTAGTTCTTTTGTGCATTTGAAATTTAATTAACACGCACACAAGAGCAACAAAAAAAACGCTCGCACACACACACACAAACGAGGGAGATGGCAAACAACAAGTGACAGAAAAAAATGGCAGCGGCAACAAAAACTAATAAAAACTCATTTCAAACAGTTTTTGATGAGCCTGGGAGGGGATGGGAGTGCAGCAGGACTGGACAGGACACTCGCTACTCCCTTGCTCCCTTGCTCCACTGCTAATTCAGATCCTCGCCTGTTGCCATTGTCCCGCTTTCATGATGGCGGAAATGGAAGAAAATGGCGAGCCAAGCAGCTTCCGCTTTGTCTTTCTCCCTCTTCTTCGACCGACCGCCATAATGAATGTCAACTTCGCCTCTGGCTATACATTCTTATTCCTTACCCAGGGAAGGAGCTAGCCAGCAAGCAGAAACAAAGTTGTCCCTCGTCTTAAACTTAAACTTGAGCATAAATCAGTTGCGATTTAATGACCAAGTTTTACTACCAATTAGGAGGGCCCAAAACATAAACCATTTAGCCATTTATACGCCAGACCTTCAGGTACATCGTCTGATTCAATCAACTAGGGCATTAAATTAAAATACGAAAATATGAAAATTGCCTTAAATGGCAAAACTTTCGTTTATAGCCCCGGCATTAAGCCCATAAAAGCCGGCTTACAACTGCTGGGAATATGTTCACCAGGAACAATTGTCGCTGCAAAAATGTTTCTCTACACCAAAAGTCGTAAAAGCCAAAGAGTTTTCCAACACGGACTGAAAGTTGCTTCTTTAAATTACATCACACACACTTTACATAACAAAAACAAGTGAGAAAGCTACAGTCGTTCGTGAACGACTGTTATATACCATGTACCAAAATATATATCAAAATGTAAACAAACTCGCTCTTTGCAAAACCACCACCATCTCATGCACTTGCGTGTGCAAGACAGAGACAGAGATAACCCCTCCTCTCTTTTTTGCGCACGGGAGTTAGTTTCTTGCGCTCATCAGTTTTGTTGTTGTTTTTGGGATGCACCTGTTGCTAGCTGCCAAATAGATAACACACTGAAAAGTAAATAACTTTTGTGTTTTTCATCCAATCGTTACCAGATTTTCGGTATTGATACATGTTCTACATATGCATGCCTATGCACAAAAAGAAAGATATATGGTAATATTTGCGGCTGCAAAACGTTTTTATTGATTTGCGGGGGAGTGGGGGGGAAATTTTTAAATCTGAAACAAACTTGATCTGCGTGCAAAACATTCCGACCTACATACCGAATTTGGTGACTCTAGCTCTTATAGATGCTGAGATCTAGGCGTTTATTGATTTATTGATTTGCGGGGGAGTGGGAGGGAAATTTTTTAATCTGAAACAAACTTGATCTGCTTACAAAACATTCCGACCTACATACCGAATTTGGTGACTCTAGCTCTTATAGTTGCTGAGATCTAGGCGTTGACACAGACGGACAGACGGACAGACAGACATGGCTAGATCGACTCGGCTGTTGATGCTGATCAAGAATATATATACTTTATGGGGTCGGAAATGCTTCCTTCTGCCTGTTACATACATTTGCACGAAATTAATATACCTTTGTACCTACGGTACATGGTATAAAAATTAACCCATATATTCACTGGATGAAGGAAGGACAAATAACAAAGCACAGGGAGTAAAATGCTTTAAAATGTGACACAACTCCTGCTTTAATTAAGCAAATATTTGTTTTATGCAAAAAGGCGATTGATTGACGCTCATTTTAAAATGCAATACAAACAGATTTAATTGTAGGCTCTATCTCTCAACTATGCATTTTTTATGACTACACGGTTTAATGAAAAATTATTATTAATTACAAAATTTAACAATGCTTAAAGCATACAGAGCACAGAGAGGGCTGTCTTCAAAAGTAAGGTAATAAACCCATATATCTCTATACTTTCAGGGTATTATAATTTTAGTCAAGAGTTTGCAATGCTGTGAGGCAGTTATTTCCGACAATTTAAAGTACAAGCATTAGTTTCAGCATCAACAGATAAATCGAACTAGCCTTGTCTGTCAACAAATAAATCGAGTTTTAATGTTAAAATAGCAAACTGCAAGGGTATACACACTTCGGTAGCTTAATTTCTGGCTTAATTGTTTAATAAATCAGTGAATATTACATAATTTAAAGCCCTAAAAGCCCGGTTTCTCAGTAATTTGCATGACAACGAGATTTGCCGTACTCCAAAGCTTAAATTATAATTCTTTTATATAAAATTGTACTATATATATAAATTTATATATGACCTGCTGGCCACAGGCCACAGCCACCTGTGAATGGCCATAATTGATGGCCGGAAATTTCCATTGGAGACCCGCTGAAAAAATCCCAAGCAAATCCCTTCAAATCCCAGGCCAAGGTACAGGGCGTGCCCAAATGAAGTGTGAAATTTGATCATTTAAGTCGGTTGGTTAGGATTGAATTGAAGTGGTTTAGGGAGCGAGTGGTCAACACGCTATGCGATGGTCCACAATCCACATATCCCTCACTCAATACAAACTGCAGCTGTTAAAAATTAAATCGCTTTCCATTATTTATGCGCTGTGATTTTCAGCATGCTGAAGTCAGGGGGGGGGGGAAACAGGACTTACTGGTTTGCTGGTCAAAGTTGCCATGACCATGGCACATCCGCAGGACGTTCGTCCTGCACACACAAGGGCCCGGGGAGCGGGTAACTGCCGGACTTTGGAGTCATGTCTGTTCGCAGAGCCAAATATTTGCTGCTCTGAACGGTTTCCATTGGACTTTTATGAACATTTTGACGATTTCGATTTTCAAAAGTCAATATTTACACATCGGCTCCCCGATTCGCTCCCGTTTCTGCTTTTCCGTAGTTTATTGGATGTGCAGTTAACCAAAATAAATCGTATATCGGATTTTGCATTGAACCCCGATTCGAATCCCCGTAGCCGCCTTCCCCTTGCTGAAGTCCTGCCGGGTGGACGTAAACCGCTTAGAGCAAGTTACTCCTACGGCCCGTATACCGCTGGAAATTGGTATATTCACCAATATATGCACATTTCGCCCCGATTATTTTTGCACTCGACCCCACAATGCACCCTTATTGGCAGGCGCCACTCGCTAAGCAGTTGACCCACTTCCCAGTTGACTTTCCACCCACTCCCCATTCCCGGTTTCCTGAGCGCCACTGCATCATCTTTAGCATAATAATAAGCCGCTCCCTGGCCCAGTTTCTGGCATTTCCTTGCCGCCTCCAGCTTGTCATTTTCAATTTTGCTAATCGACACACTCGCCCCACATTGTTGCAGTGGTTTTGGCCACTATTTTCCCGCCACCGGACCGTGCACCACGGCTCCTGCTCCAGCTCCTGCAATTGTTCCAAATACTCACGTGGCTTGGCACTCTCTCAGAGCACCAGCCAAAATCCGCACTGACCCACATACAAAAAGCCAGAGTTGCAGCCAAAAATAATGGGGAGGACAGGCGGAAAGCCAGATGTTTGCTGCAACGGGGAAATCGAGAATAAGTAATACTCTAGGGGGATTAGGAAAGGATAGTTTAATCAGAGGAGGTCCTAGTATACTACATTGGGAAAATAAAAATAATAATAAATTCTTTAAAGGCTATGTTAAAATATTATTGAAATTTATTTGTAAGCAAGCATTTCTGACTATTAACAAATATATTTATATTTTTATTTTCGTTTACAACCTCCCTATAAAATCTGGCTATATAACCAAAACAAGCAACCCATTCGGGCCAACCTAAGGGCATTGAAATGCCAACTGGGGAGCGGTTACATAAAATGCCACAGCGCGGCCGCCGCAAGAATTAATTGAAAAGTGAAAGCCGAACCGAGAGCCCAATTCAGATGGGCATGAGTTGTGTTGAGGCAAGCCGCCAAATTGAAAAGTGCTTTTCACTGGCAGCAGCCACAGTTTCACTTTTGCATTTCCCCCTCATCTTCGCTCTTGTCCCGCCTCCTCCAGCGATTATAAAGAACTGCTGGGAAATGAACAGCCAGACAAAAGGCGGAGCATCTGAAGGAGCAACTGCCGTGCATCTGCATAATTCATTTGCGAACTGGATGAAATGCAGCGAGGACTGAATGTATGAAAATGTAATTATATTTGCGAGGGATTCGCCCTCCGATGTGCTGCAGCTGTCCGCATTCAATTAGGAATCACTTGCTGCTCAAATGTAGCGCAAGGCTGAGTCCTCTTTTTCTCTCTCCCCTCTAATTCGACAAGCCAATTTGTAGCCAATTGTAGGCAAAAAGCTGGTGAAAAAATCAAGTTTTCAACGACTCGACAACTATGTAAGTGACTAGCCAGCAGCAGCAGCAGCATCAACAACATGGCTGACTGGCAACCTGCAACAACAGCGGGAATTGCTCCACATTGCAATTGAATTATTCGTCGGGGGCGATTGAAATTGCAGTGCAAAATGCGCTTAAAGAACTTACTGTGTACAGGAACATAAAAAAAGGCGAGTTACTGTAGGATTGAATATAATATTAATTATATCAACCATTTATTTCATTCATAATTAAGACGTTTGTTGTTTTTAAAATGTGATTAAGAGATATATAATTCGTATATTTATTATTTGAACTGAACCAATTGATAGAGGAGTATAAAAACGACATAAGTAAGACTACTATTTCTTTCCGTGTGTAGAAAGAGCGACTGAATTTCCAGCTGCAACAGCAAACAACACTTCAAAAGCTTTTGTCAGGCTCCATGCGTGCGAGGGGGAGTTGCTTCACAAGAGGTGGTTGTGTGTGAGGGTCGTGCATATTTCAAAACTAACAATTGTTATTGTTGTTGTTGCAGGGCGTACTCCTGCAACTATCGCTTTTGTTGGCCCGCTGCTACAGGCTAAAACTTTTTTTCTGCGCTGCGATGGTCCACTGAAATTGATTACCGATAACGCCGAAAAGGATAATGGACTTTTGTTGCTGCAGCTGCCAAAAAAATAAAAGAAAATTAAGGAGAGCGAACGAAAAAAAAAAGGCCAGGACGAAGCGAAAACTAAAACCCAACTAGTAAATGTGTGAAAAGCAAAAAGGAGAAACCAGGAAAACCCAGGCAAACCCAGGAAAAGGGCAAACGGATTGGGGATTGGTTCTGGCCGTAGACAGCCAGGATATCCAGCTAACGATGGGCATATGCCGGCAAGTGGCAAGAAAAGGCGATTATGGTTAGACTGGCCAGAATGAAAGGGCGGAAGATTGGGTGGGGAAGGTAGGAAAAGGGAAGCCACAGCACACACGCTTGTTAATCTCCACAGATATTGGAGTGGAAGATGAAACGCCGGCCAAAGTTTGCCCATATCTTCACCCCTTTGGCCGCTCCTGACCAAACACAATTCACTCGAAAAACATTTGCGGAACAAAGCGAATAATTTGCTCGGGTTATTTGTGCATAAATTAAACGTAGAACCTGTGTGTGTGTGTGTGTGCGGTTGCCGGTTGTGCAGCATTCCACACATAGCTCATAATTATCCTGGGGGCAGGAGAGGTGGTGCTGCGTCCACATTTGCCTTTGGTCACTGACCAAAGTGAACAAGATTTTCCCGTGCATTATCTGCCAACGAAATGGGGAATAAAAAACCGCTGAGAACAAAGAAAAACTACGGAAATCATCGGGGGAAAAGGGAGAAGAGGGTCCGGTCTAAAGCGGACTTTTGGCAATTTATAACATTTTGCTCATTTACTCATTGCTCATTTTGCCACACACTCACACTCATACCACCCTATGCTGTGTGGGGCAACTTCCGGTGCCATGAAAATGGGGCCAGCTAGCGCAAAAAAATGTAATAAAACATGTTTAAAAAACGAGCAAACACAAGTGAAGTGGCATTAAGCAGGAGGACAAAACCCGGCGACAGGAGACGGGGAGAGCTGGGCGGTGGCAAATGCTAAATGCAAAGTGAACACACTGGAAGGAAAATTTATCTAAGTTTAAATTAAATCAATTAAAAGTTTAATTAAAAATAAATTCTGGAAAGGAAATATTTATTTATTGAATGAAAGTTATATTATACACTTGTTCGCAAAATATAATCAACTTTATATAAAATATAACAGCTTATAGAGTTTATGGCAATATCCTTGTACTACATCGAAAAGCGGCTTATTATTGCTGTTTTTACAAGCTATAAAAAATTAATATTTTAATTTAAGAACTACGAATTATTAAATCTGTTGAAAAATAATTATTTATTTAAAAAGATAATTATATAAAATTGTATTACCTTAATTTTTTTACAAAAATAAAATAATAAAGTCTTTAAAGAGCTACGTTGAACAAAGAAAAAAAACTATTAAATAAAACTTTCCTTTATAAATGAGCATAATAAATTATTTAATACATATTAATTACTTAAATTTTATTATTTATATAGGTTTTCAAACTAAAATGTCTGTCATTAAGAACACTTAACCAATCCTAAGAAGTAATCATAGAAAATATAATAGATATAATAAATAATAAATGTTAAAGTTAACCTGAATTAATTGGAGTGTATTTTAGAGAAGGGTGCAGTGCGGGGTTTGCCGGGGACTACAAAAACACAGCGTGTTTAACGAGCCATTTGCCGCTTTGGCGCTGAACTTGCTAATTGAATTAGAGCCGCTCGCTCGCTCGCTCAGTGGCTCCTTCTTCCCAGGTTCGCTGCCAGTCAGTGGATGCGGAATGTCGATGTGGCTGTGGATGGAAGAGGAGCGAGAGTGAGAGCGAGTGCTGGAGCAGGAGCAGGATGCGCCGGCGGCAGGATGTGAGTCCTAACAACAACAAAGACGTGCGGCATGGCATGGGCGGCAAATCGGGAGCAAAGCGTATTTGGTTGCTAAACGCTTTGGCATGCCGCATGCCTCAGGGTCTCACCCGCCGCTCGACAGCATCCACCACGCCCGCAGGATTCAATTAAGTGTAAGTGCGCCAGGCACACATCCCCGCCATAAAAGGACGAAGACGGCAGAAGGCCGGCAACAGTTTCCCCCCTAATGAGCAGCGAACGCTCGACGCCCGCCAGAAACACAAAACGGAAAACTTGCAAACTGCCGGATGCGTATATAGATAGCCATAGTTATCGGGTATCGGTTATGATTAGCCCGGGCACTCGATGCCGATGTCGTAAAAGCTCTAAGGCAACCAGTATCTCCCCTCGATTGACACTCCATCGAGAACGATGTGGCCGCCAGCTGTGTGACAGGCAGGCGGGACTTCCGCGATGGAATACTCAGATTCCCAGGACAATTCGTGGCGAAGGATGATGATAATGTTGCCCAAGAATACTGTCAGCATAACTGTACTCTTAAGAATTATGATAGTTATAAGTCTACTAAAGGCCACTTTAATTTACTCCAATACCAAATGAACAAACTCAAAGTTCAACTCCTGTAATCTTTATTTTTAGAAAGCGAATTAACATATTTCTTAAAGTCCAAATAAAGCCTTTAAGCCCCTCATCACATGCCACCAACTTCTTTGTATGGCTTTCAATTTGCCCCAACTCCTGCGAACGACATTAAGAAACCAAGACAATATCCCAAGCCAAATGACACACATCACTGCACGGGCAGCAACAATCTTCCCACGCAAGGACAAACAAGGACGAGCCGCCCACTGATTTCGCATAATAACTTTGTCTCGTCGCCCATCGTTCATTGATAAAAATCGTAGTCGAGCCCTCCAAGCTCTCCAGCCCTCGCATCCTTTCCCAGAGACATCCTCAACTTTAACTCCCAACCCGGGGGCACAGGGACACGCCCCTAATAGGGAAAGTGCCTAACTTGTTGTTATTTATGGCGCACATCCAACTCTCTATGGGAGTGTAATCGATCGAACAGCGAGACTGCGGCAGAAAAAAAGTTGGTCATGTAATGAAATTATTCCCGCACAAGAAAAACTTTTAATTAGTTATAGCAAATGATTATTTGAGGAGCTTCCGCTGGCGATGCCACTGCAGTAATTGCCACTGCCAGTTGCAAGTGCGTGTTGCTACGTGTGGCCAACAAAAAAAACAAAAAAAGAAATAAAAGTTCGTCCTGTTTCGATTTCGTTGGGAAATTTATCAAACGCATTTTCGCCCCGAAGGCCAAAACGCCAAAAGCCGAAAGTGGAAAATTGAAAATTGTTCGCAGGCCAAGGACGGGGCTATTTCATTATTAAATTCCGAAAGTCCTTGAAGGGACAGGGCACGCGGGAGGGGGGAGTGGGCTGGTTGACATTTGGCTTTGGCTCGTTGACTTTTTGTGTATGGCCAAAAGAACAAAATAAATGAAAGGCGAAGGCAACAAGGAAAAATGACTGGAAACCAATCAGCGTGAAAATTGCTACCACAAACACAAGCTCACTATGTTACGGACAAAAACGTGTTCGAGTTATTCTTTGGGGCATTTGTGGTCTTTAAATTGAGTTGTGCAAAGTCATTTGCTCGACACGTGGCCAACTAATAATTGGAGCTTGTCAAGGAATGTCGGTTAGTGTTGAAAGAGAAGAGAAAGAAATAGAGCTTTAAGATATTCAGAATCGATATAAATAAGCATTGAATAGAAACTGGCCTACGTGGCGTATGCGCTATTTAGTGTACATTTTTAAAAAGTAATTTGAACAAGACAGCTTTAAAAAAGGGTAGATAAAATGTGTATTAACGAAAATTGTGTGCCATAAATAGCTTGGCTAATAAATACACCAGTTTATCCGTTGTTGCAACTAAAAACGGAAGAAACCCAGGACGTGCAGCTCTCCAAAACATGCCTCTTAAGTTTATCTCAAAGTTTTTATAAAGCTGAAGTAATGTCGCTCAACTTAAGCGCTAATATTCCTAGAAAAGTTCATAGGTAAACTCTTAATCAATAATAATCAATGCCCCAAGCTTTAATTACATATAAATACAAGTTTCTCACGGATCCTGCCAAGAACTAAATTAAAATTGACTTTTATAAATTAATCTGTCCGACACGTGGCCGGCCTGCGTTTAGTAGCCTTAGGGAAATTCAGTTAACGCCCGAAATAGATATTCACAATCAATCACGCGATTGATGGCTTCTCACCTCGCCCGGCCCACGTGGCGTATGCGTAACGTTATTTATAGAAGGCAGGACGAAAATACGAAAGTGCCTGAACAGCCGAGCAGAGCAATGTAAACAAAGGCCGCGAGCAGAGAGCGAGATAAAGGCAGAGGGAGAGTGAAAACAGGACGCAACAGTGTGATGCGAACTGTGACGTAAAAGCGGGCGAAGCGGCGGGGAAGACAGATATTTTTGGGAACTGCGCCTGCGCCGCCAACTGCTAAACTGTTACCAGTATTTAACAGGCAGTTTTAGCAGCGTTTCGCTGCTGCTATTGCTACCGCTGCTGCTGCTGCTGCTGCTGCTTTTGGCCATGGCAACGCTTTCGGCCGAAGCTCAGTTCAGTTTTGGCAGCGAGCGCAGTTCGACGTTGAAAATTGCGGGCTGCCAGTGATGCCACGCAAAGAAGCCACGCGACCGAGAAACGCCAGAGAAAGTGTTCAGCAAAAATAAAATACAAATACCACAAATAATTCCCGCGAAAAGTTAACACAGAAAATAGGTTAAAAAAGGTTTAACAAGGCATAATTCAGCTTTGAATCAGTGCGAATACAAGTGAGTCCCAGCCTCGGGCGTGAAGTGTGTGACCAGCATTTATTTGCGATGCTTGAAAATCAATGAAAGTGAAAGTGAAAACAGCACGCACACAGACACAGTCACGCACACAGCTGCTGCTGCAAAACACACACAAGGGGGGGAGTGAGCGAGGGAGAGCGAGAGCGAGAGAGGCGAGCCGAGCGAGTTTTATTTTTGACGTCATTAATTCGTAAGTGTGTGCGCTCGCCGAGGTGTCAAATTTGGCAAATTAGCCTGACAAATTGCCAGCAATTAAAGCCAGAGTTTTGGGGCAACACTCGCACACACACACACACACACAGTTACAGCAGGCATGGCAAACATAAAAAGTGTTGCATAACCTGCAGGCGCCACACAAACACCGATGCACCCACGTGTCCTTGAACGTTTGCATAAGCTGCGCTAGCTGCTTGTGGTTATGTCGTTGTCAGTCAGCCAGGACAGGCGCCCATTCCATTCACCTCCCTTATCCCCTGGCATTGGCACATATTTTCGCGAGCCGAGTGATTCAGGGTGTGTGTGTTGGAGTGTGCGAGTGTTTATCTTTCGCCCGCAAGCATAAACAAAAATTCATGGCACGCCATAGCTGCTTTGTGGAAAAACTGGAACCCCTATGAGAGCCACCGAGTGACTGAGTGATGACTGGGGAGCGGTGCGGTTCGGCGAGCAAACACACATTTCTAGGTCGGGTCGCATTTTTAGGGTTAAAGGTTGCCAGGGCAGGTTGGATGCCATTTATTACAAGACCGTACACGGCGAGAAAGCGATAACTCGGTTTGACCAGGTCATCAGAGTATATTTAATATGCAGTATTCAGAGGTTCCTTGGGGAGGCTGAGGAGGGCTTTACACTTACAGAGGTTGGGGAAAATAATAATAATAAAGTGAAGTTTGAAAGATTAAAATGTTATATTCTTTCTGTTATTTTGTCAATAAATAAAGTTTGTCCAAAATAAAAAGACAACTTAAATTGTTGTGATTTTCTTCAAGGTAGAAATTATTCTGCTAGAATTGCAATATAAAATAAATATTAAATATTTTTATAACAGTCCCATTTTCTCTGAGTGCTCCCGTATGTGTGCCAGAGTTTGCTTGTGTAGTTTTTGCGTAATTGGGTTGAAGCGAGTTGGACGAGTCCTTGAACTAGTGCGCCACATAAGCGAGCGTTGCACGAACCTGCGTCACATGTCCTTAAAGCCGGCGGCCCTTTAAGTCAGGTTTTCGTTCACCCCTACTTGGCGAATTCCCTCGATATCCTTATCCTGATAGTGCACATTAGGCAGCTGAGACAGCCCAATCGTTATCGGGTGCTCGGCGTTATTTACGAGCTCGTGCTTTGGGACTTTAGAGTCCGAACCCTTTACCCCACAGCCCATTAACCAAATTGCCCCAAAATGCTCAAATGTTTTAAATTATTTAAATGCCACAAACCTCACAGATGAGCAAAACGGCTGCAGAGGGGCAGAGAGCAAACGCAAGGCCAGTTGAAAACTTCTCGGAGGCCGCAAAAGATGGCAAACAAAGCGAAAGACCTTGGCAAATACCGAAAAAAAAATAAATAACCAGTGCAGGGGCCATGGACCAAGGACCAAGGGCTATGCCAATGCCACGCCCCACTCGGGCGACTCATAAATCTTGCTTAGCAACGCTCAAGTGCCTCCAAATTTTGAGGATGCGGACGAAAATCTGAGGGGGCATGGGCGTTATAATATCTGCGGTCCGAAAAGGTTCGCCAACTTGCAAAAGGATTTCGGACGAGGCTTATATGCGGCATTTTAATTATTTTAAATTGAACAAAACTCAAATTGGGCAGGCAGACCAGGCCCACAACGGGTTCACTGGAACGTGGCCAATCTGAATGGCCGTAATATAATTATTCCGGCTGCCATTTTCATTAACAAATCGGGAGTTATTGAAGCGGCCATTTTTATTTTTAATTAAAATGACATTTGGACTTTCTGATGAGGGTATCGTACCAGCAGAAGGGCATATTCGTTGGGAGCTATTTTTTTATAATATTTTATTACATTTTGGGAGACACAAATTTAGATAAGATATGATTTGTACAGCTTAGATAGCCATTAGTACTCTTGTACGAAAAATATTAGAAATATTCTGATTTTTTCTAATATTAATATATAAAAATGCATTACTTAAGTTTTTTTTACATCGCTTTAGAGATACTTCAGCCGCTATTAAATGTTGTTAACTAATAATATAAACAGAGAAATTATTTTCATTGGTTATTTTTATGATTTAAGAAACTTTTTATCATTAATATAATAATTTTTAAACAGACATAATTAAAACACACCTTATTAAGCCAAGAAAATTATAGTGCTAATAATTAAACAAAAAATTAATACGAAACTCAAATGTATTTCTTTACTTAAGTATTTTTTATTATAATGTTATAGATACTTTATTTATTATTTTCTATTTTATTTATTTATTTCCGAGTATTTATTTAATTTCCTAGATAAGCAATTTTTTCCAGATTTCTCATAAATTAATTATAATTTTAGACAAACAAAAACTTAACTTACACTTAGCCGCGGATATTCTACTGCTTTTAATGCCTTAGAAAAAACTAGATTAATCCCAAACTTTTATGATTATCATAAACTTTTTCCCAGTTATATGCTTTAACAGATAACAACTAAAAGTTAAACATACTTGCACATTTTTTGCTTGTAAAAGTTTTCTACATTTCCGCAGAGAGAAGAGGATAATTAAAAGTCGAGAAGCTCGCGTCATGCTGACTTGTTCTTTAATTGGCAGTTTCTTTCCCACTGGCAGAAGTAGTTAATAACTAGTGGGAAAATTATAATGCCGGCACCGTGTACATATATAAATAAATTGTGGTCATAAAAATTTAATCAACCGTTTTGTATTAATCTCTTTAGTGGCAGCGGAACGGGAATTACTGGGACAAGCGTTAATGTTTATTGTGCGCTTCATAAATCCCGTAAGAAAGGAGCCAGCAATTTATTAATTGCATACGAATTCCATTTACAAGCAGCGTTGCTAAGAGGGGAAAATGCGGGTAAATGTAAAAGCCTTTACAGCAAAGGAAGATTACAACAACAATGAGAGAATTATTATATGTTCCCATATATGTGTAATCAAGCTTTAAGGGGAACCAAAGTTTGTGAAAAGTATTCAAGTTTTGGCATCTTCAAATAGTTGAGGGGATTAATTAAGAGGCTCACTCTATTTGTGTTGATTATGTTCATGGATGCTTGTTATGTACTTTCGGTTGGGAGCCTGTAAGATATGCATATCCACCATTTAAATTTTTAAAAATCCACCCTCAACTTTTCTCAAGGCTTCAAAAGTTGTTACAGGGGAATTATCATTGAAATTTAATTCAATTTCAGTTGATTCATTCCATTCAGTCAAAGTTTATCCATTCGACACAGCTTCTGGCCATCAATAATGAATTGCTGGAATGGTTGCCAGAGGGAAATGCCGAATTGGTCCATTGAACAGACATGGGAAATTCGAAAATAATTTGCATAAATTATCGCAACAAAGCCGAAACGGAGCCCGAATAAAAACAGAGGGGGAAAAATATTTTTGGTAGAATTTAAATAAACGCCATAAATAAATTAAAATTAAAACCTAAATTGCATTGAGGCAGTGTGCGTCCATCTGTGTGCCATTGCGAGTGCTGTTCTCTTTGGCGAAGCCTGGCCAATCCGATAAATAAACAAATTAAATATGCACATTTAAATGGCAATCAAAAGCAGCGACAAATTCCTAGGTCCCAGCGTGGGAATACGAAACACAAATACACCTAAAACAGCAGCAGATGGCATGTGTCTCGGTCCCTGTGTGCGTCCTGGCGGCAATAACAAATTCGTATTTTATCTGTTTTGTGTGTAATTCAGCATTCGGAGCGCGAAACAAAGCGCAAACTTCAAATAAAACTGTGAATTATATTACTATTAAGTTCATCCATTCCATTTTGGTGCTAACCAACATGCGCGACTAGGCGTATACGTGATAAAAACCAACCAAAGCCAATTCATTAAGGCAGCCAATTCGACAGCCGCATTGTTGCGTCTATTAAAATGAGTAAGTAAATAAACCAATTAAACCTTATTCAGTAAAGAAAGTCTAGTTTAAGTTAACTTATAAGAATTCGACTTTAAACTAATAAATACTTTAGATAAAATAGATTCCACCCATTAACATCTATTGTAACGGACTTCCCAGCATTAAAAAGTACTCAAGTTGGCTGATTTTTCCCCATTCATCCATTTGTTTTCTCCCCCACTTAAGAGTACATTGTCTATGTAAATAGTAAATTAGTGCTCGAAAGCCCTTAATTGAAAGTCTTTGTATGCCAGATGCTTTATCTAGACAGATTGAAACAAGTAACCTATTTGCGAAGCTAGAAATCTGGGAGAGGAGAGGCAGAGCATTTCATTACAGGCAGATTATTGATTCATTTAGAGAGCAACTGTCGAATATCTGGCTAAACAATTGTCTGCCAAACCAGCAATTAAAGTTCGTTCATGAAGACGCTTATTTAATTATGGGCTAATGTGCTTCTTAGACAATTTGCAATGCGTGTACCCCAAGCTCCTTCAAGCCTCAACCGCACAGACTCAATTAGGAAGCAACGCTTTTTGCTAAATTTACCAAAATACAATGTAATTCAATTTTCTTAAATGCTGCACATTGAACACCGGACGGGACCGTGAAGGATACAAACTGAAACAGGCCAGAAACAGAAACAGAAACCAACTGAGACTGAGACAAAGACGAAGACGAAGACCTAAGCGCATTAAAGTTGGATCCTTGACAGGCGCGGGGTAGGACAAGGCGGAAGCGGAAACGGGAGCGTCGGAGAGGAAACAAAACAGAAGCCGAGAAAATGGCAAGTGCGGGCGAAACGGAGTCCTGCCCGGATTTACTTGTCAGAGTTGTGCCAGCTTTTGTCTGCCAGTCAGACTCCTCAGAGCTCAACTCCACCACCGCCCGCCTGCGGTGCGCTGCCCAATGTTTATTGCATATCAATTAAGAGCTAGCCAGGAGCCAGGAGCCAGGAGCCGCTCTGTCATTTGCAAGTTCGACACCGAATGGAACACAGAAAGAACTAACATCGATTTCGGTTTGAGCGAACACAAACTTTCTTTATAAGAAGCTTCCAACAATTTGAATACGCTCAGTAGGCAAAAAGGTCTTGGGCACTAAGACGATTTTGATTACAACTTTTTAGTTGAACTTAGACAATCTATATATTATCTGTATATAACAAAAAATTTCGATTTAAAATAAAAGTGAAAATAGATTTATAATCAATTTAATATTATTTAATTTAAAGCAAATATAGCAAACGTTGTCCCACTTATTTATACTTCTTATTAAATAGATCGCTACATTTTGTAGAAGAATTTAATAAAATTCATTCACAGTTTTCCTCAGTAAAAATACTTATCTGAGTGCTGGTTTTTTTTTTTTAATCCAAAACTGAATATAGCATTGGGGACAGAAACGATTGCAAATCAATCAAACAAATTATTTCATGTGCAGCCGAAGAGGATCAGGACCCGGCGGACCAAGCTGAGGCCGCAGAACGTGCCGAACATTTGTGCAAAACTTTGCAGGATTCAAGGATGCGTGCGGTTGTGTGTGTGTGTGTGTGTGTTTGCATTTGAGTTTGTGCTGGGAATACTAGCTGCTCGCTGCCTTCTGCCTGTCAAAATCAACTTGAGCGTGCCATAATTTCCACGCCGAATGAGTTCAAGTAGAGCTGCCGCATCCTCCGGCCAGCTTTTCCAGTTGGCGCGGCTTTTCCCAGCTGCTGCTGCTGCCACTCCTGTGAGCTGTGTGTGTGCTCCATGCCCCTCCTTGAGTTTTCCCGGTGCTGCCGCGCACGTGTGCGCAATTAAAAATGCAGCTTGCGGTTGTCGGGCAAATACCCGTCGCCCAGCCCCGGGAAAGCCCCCTCTTAGCCAACTGCCAACTGACTGCTCTAGTGACACACAAAGCATAAAGAGACTTGAATATGTGGCGCACTCATTTGGCCGGCTTTTCAGTTCAATTTGTTGTTTGTCTCTGCGCCCGGGTTGTAATTAAATTAATGCCCAAATCGGGAGCACCACGGCGTATACGTAATTTCAATTTCAGTTTTTACTTGCTTGTACCACAAAAAGCCAAAACGAAAAACGAAGGAAACAAATGGGCATGGGCAACCAGGCAGCAACGAAGCAACACCCAGAGCCGAGAGGAGCATTCACCGCCATCCAAATCCCTGACCTGATTTAGAAACTTCTGCCCATTCTCCTCCAGCTGCAGTTTCGCTGGATGGCAGTGTTTTTCCTTACTTGGCCCTTTTTTGCAGCATTGGCTTTTGCTTTCCGTTTAGTTACCTCTCCCATCTGCTGTTTACTTTTTATGCCAACTTTCCATTTTTATTTTGCCCCGAAAAAAATGTCGCCCGTCTGTCTGCAAGCCGAAAAGCCAACATTCAGCAGCCTGCAGCCAGCCTGTGAAAACTGCCCCTCTGCTTCCGTTCCACTTGCAAATGGCATTAGAACATTTCATTGCTCGGCAGCGCAATGGAAACGTGCCCAAGTCCATGTCCTGGCTGCGGGAAAGGAACCGGAGCAGGAGCAGTAGCAGCAGCTGAAGCTGGAGGGAGCTCCTCCTAGATTACCGAGCAAAATCTATTTTTAACAATTTGCAGCCTCGGGAAAGTCGCTGCGACGTCATGTGCCAGCGATTAGGGTCAGCGGGAGAGAGTTCTCGTCCAGTGAAAGGGTATTAGCAGGTTTTGTTTGAAAGGATTAGAAAGCTAGACAAAACGCTATTATTTCTCTAAGGAGAGAGAAAGAATTCTAGGGGATTTCTTAGAAAATAACACCACTTTTTGTTGCTAAAATGCAATTCATTTTAATCTTGGCTTTTACTTTTCTCCTTCAAGTATTTTCGTTAAATAAAGCTTTTCGTGGCTTTAAAATGCATAGAATATAAATAATTCAAATCAAATTTAAATTTAAAATTGCATTTGAGACCGGAAAACCAACTTTCCCCGAATATGCATAAATAGTTTTATATCCATTTTTAATACCATCGATTTCGTTATTTTAATTCAAGCCAGGCAAGTAATTTATGCAAAATCCATTTTCCGGCTTTTCAGGGTAAGCAAAACTTCACTCTTGAAAAATCCTGTGCCCCTCCTGCGACGGTTGTTTTTGTTTTTCCGCCCGACTTTGTGTTTTGTGTGTTTTCTGCTTAGTCGAGTGCAAGATCAGCTAACTTCAATGGCTTTAGAGTCAGGGGCTCCTGCAGCTGGGACTGCGGGAAAGCGAGGGCCGGGCCATAAACATAAACTTGCATTATGGCCAAGCAAATAAAACTGCAGCCAAATGACACGTACAACTGCCACAGAGTTGTGGGATGATGGGGGGCAGAAGGGATTTGGGTCTCGGTTGATCGGGGAAATCAGGAAAATCAGGGAAAACCGGGACAAATGCGGGATAGGGGAGATGTGCTAGAAGCGGGGGCACGAATGCTGTGCGATTTACTGCGACTTTGCTTTCGGTTTTATATTTTGCTTTATTCTCGAACGCCTTTTTCAGGCCATCGATTTTGCCAGTCGACATTTTCTCTTGTTTTTCCCCCCCAAAGAAGGAAATGCGGAAAAGTGTGTCAATGAAATTGGTGTTGCTTCGCCACAGTCTTTCTCCCTGCCTCTGTCTCTGCATTGTCAACAGTTTTTTTTAAAGCCCCGCCAGCTGATGATAATTTGTGGCTGCCAAATGGAGAAGCAAACGAATTGAATTTCTGCATGAAAATGGAATCAAGTTGCCACGAGATGCCACACATTTAGTATCCACATTGTATGTATAGTTGGGAAATCAAGCTGGTATCTCGTACTGTATTTAATTTAATGAATTGATCAGGCGAAAGGCCTTTGTGTTGGGCAACAATATTTGGTCAATTTCTCGAACCGATTGCATTGATTTCTCCATTTGCCACGTTGCGTATACGCAACCAGCCATAAAGACGCACATTATGTATGCCAGGCACACGCACACTCCCCCGAAACACACACCCCACATATACATATGCAAATATTACGACTCAAAGGGAAGGACGAAGACCAATAAAATGCAATTGCAAATTTATACAAATGTCTTCGAATTATTATTGTGGCATAAACGAGTTCTGGATACGTTTCCTAGTCGTTCGTCTCATTGTCGAATTCCCTGTGTAAAAGTATATGCCTGGCAATTTCAATTTAATTGTTCTATTTATGAGAGCGTGTGCCCTGTGTTTGGCTGCACTGAAAAAGAAACAAGAGATGGAACTAATATTTAATTTACATTATTGCCAAATTGGATATTTGAAGATTTCTTATTCAGATCAAATTGAATTCAACGCATAACTCAAGATCCAACTTTCAATTCATTTAAGCAAAAACTAAACATTTCCAGATAACAAATCTTAATAATAATGGCCTACATTACTAAAATTTGTTGAAAAACAAGTGCAAATCCTTGGATCAAAGAAAGCACAAATTATCCTAATGATCACCGAGTTTCTTCCAGTGCCTGTGTGTGTTGTCCTAGTTCGTTTGGGCTGTTGTGTATGAATTATGGCAGGCATAAGCAAATGGCGTCTTTGCCAGCTTCATCGGCTCCTTTTGTCCTCTGTGTTATGTGTTTATTTTTATTTGCCCGAGGATTTGCCCCACCCTCGGCGTAAAGGAAAAGACGTTGTGTTAATGGCGACCATATCCTTATTACATACATCCTGCCGGATTGCCCTGGCACGTTTCCTTCGCAGCGAGCCGGCTCTAATAAAGCTCCCGGACCTGCCCCATCTCCGCTCACAAATCCCCTGCACCAGCTGCCCCATTACGCACCACAAAGAAGCGAAAAACAACAAACTGGCAATGAGAGAAATTTTCTTTTAAACACAAAAGTAAACACAAATATCCAAACACACACCCACCCACCCATCCGCACACACATAAACAGTTACAAATACAGAGGGCTCCGCAAATAAACAAGTTTTTCTCCGAGAGGGAGATCTGCCAGAGTTTTTATAGCCACAAAACAATTTGCTTTTATTTATGATTACACGAGGCCCCGCAACAGGAACAGAAGCAGCTACAGAAATATTTATTTATTCGGTTATAAAATAAGCTCCACTGAATTTACAATCGAATAGTGGAAATTTTTTCCAAATGAAATTCAATTTGAGGAGCACAACTGCATTTAAATCGAAATCAGCAACCGGAAATATATGCTATGCAAAGTAGTGTCGGAGTAAGAGTTTGGGTTTGGGTTTCAGAGAACTGCAATGGACAACAGAAATGGTATATGATAAATATAGCACGGTTTATACTTTATAAAAACATTACGGATAGAAAAAACCAATTCTCTTTCTAGGTAAAATTAAAACAATTAATTTTGCCAAATCGAAATTTACAGCACAATTTAAAATTAATTTATCGAAATGAATGTTATTTATTTATCGCTTTTGACTCCATATACACATATTTTTCTCATCTCTAAGAACTGCATAATTTGCATACGTGTTTCCCGATTTGTTTGTGTGGTTTTCCTCGGACAGAGGACTTTCCTGCCAACGTCATTGCCTCAACTCGAGGCTTCTCGTGCTGAACTCATTCCGGAGTCATAAAGTTGGTCACATTTAAATTAAAATTCAACTTTCGCACGCCTCGAGTGGCAGCAGATGCACTGCAGCAGGTTTTTGGGGGGGGTGTTGGGAGTTGGACTTTGGTCTTTGTGGGTGGGAGGCTGGAGACCGGGAACTGCAGTTCCTAATGAGACGCTGCACTGCAGGGAAAACTCTTTTGCCAAATTGTGTTTGCCCTGCTGATTGCCGTTAAATGTTGGCCAAAATGTTGGAGAGATGTCTTTACCAGGCAAAATGCAGTAAATGTTTAATTATTTTTTATGTTAATTTGTACAAGTTTTACAGATGTTTAGTTGTGCTAATAATTACCTGAAAATTGTGGTATTTAAGCACAAGAGTAGGGAATTTCCAGGTTACTTTTGAAATTACCTTTGTTAAATGCTTTAGCAAGCAATATTATTTTTTAGGAACCGAGTGACAATATTCCTTTATTACAATGTAGCCTCTATTTATACAAATTATAAGTAATTTGTAAATTTGGCTAAACTGACTTTCTGTCTTAACTGTTCCTCGCAATATAATGGAAATATATGGCTCATTTTATTCGTTACAATCGATACTAAGGTTACAACTCATGGAGCTACTAATTCCCTTAAGCAGCCATAAAGCACCTTTCGGATGTGTCGTGCCAGCAGGCTATGGTAATTCCGTATCATTATCGCTTCGAACCGACGGAATTGCCTAAACACCTCTGCCACTGCTAAGTCGCATCGATTTTGGTCGAGTAGCGGCTTTCCACTTTCCACTTTCCGTAGAAGCGGCCTCGAGTGCTGGCCATGTGCTAGGTAATATGTGCCGTAATAGCCTATCCAAAATCGATTTGGGCCAAAGCAGCCGTCTGAAAGCAGCCTCTTCAAACGAGAGTCCTCCCTCGCAGGACCCCCATTTCGACCTGCCACGCCCACAATTTCATTTAATGCATGCTTAAAAGTAGGCAACGCTTATTTATGGCCACATTTTTGCCTATGCATGCGAGTGTGCGTGCGTGCGGGCGCCTGCTAGTGTCTTTGTGAGCTCAAATCTGTGTCAACGGCAGCTGCAACTACACGTTCCACCCTCCCCCATCCATTTTCCCCTCCGCCCACCTGCTTTTCCCTCTACCAGTTGCATACTCGCCGCCATTGTTGCCGTAGCTGCAGTTGTTGCGGTCCATGTTTGTTGCATGTCGCGTTGACATTTTTGCGCGGTGACATTTTCCCCTCGCCCTCCGCCCCGTAATTCATATTCCGCCCGAGAGAGAGTTATACGCGAAAGTTATCAAATGCAGTCACCCGTCACGGCAACAGTAAAAAACACAAATTATGCGCAATTAAATTAAACACAGCTTGCGTAGCTCCCACTAAGAACAGTGTAAATGAAATGCGAATATGCTCCGGGTATGGCATTTTTTCCCCGCAACTCGCAATTTTCAATTTAAATTATTGAAATTACAGGAGCGGAAAAACGAACGAATTTCTTTCGGTTCAGGGGTATTTAATTATCATAAGCTATAAAGAAATACTTACAAACATACATATATAGTAAATCCTGCAGGTTTAATGAAATGAATGTTAAAGAAACCATCACGAAAATCCCATTAGGTTTATAGGTTTCATAAATAATAAACTTTGTTATGGTTTGCCCATTTTTAATGAAGGAATAAATCAGCACTGTAATAATCTCTACTAACAATTAAATATTAATCAGTGTTAAATGCATAAACTTAAACGGCAAACTGGAAGCTACAGAAAAATCAAATTATATTTCAGTACATGCTGGTTATGGTGTTGATTATTTCGTTGAATAGTCCGTGAATCAGTAAATAACTTACCTTACACTTTTCATATTCAAAATAATTTTTACATTGGATTGAAAATAGTCAAAGAAATAAATAAAATATACTCCAAGAGGCAAAGGAAAATAGATTTTCTTTGTTGTTGTCCTAACCCTTTGCTAAATTTATTTTCTAACTGCATTTAAGAGAAATAATCTACAATTTGAATAATTAAATAACTTTGCCATGCGTTTTTGGTTTATTTCTTTGAAACACCAACGCTGAAATTTTATTTGGTTCTCGGAGAGCATTTCGGGAATGTTTCCATTGCCGGGCAACCCAAATCGATGGCATAATTCGCAAAGTGCGCCAAACAACAAAGAGCGCAAACAAAATGGGAATTCAGAAAATAGCAATCAGCATATGCAGAATGAATGGAACATAAATCCCACTCCGTCGCCACCTCAGCCGCGTTCCCGGCCATCCCAAGCGCCTTTATCCAGTTCCTCCCCCTTCGGCACGCCCCAGCACCTCACCCATTTTCAGGGCGAGGAGGCGGAAACAAAGGAGCCTGCGAAAAAGAACTCAAGGATACGCTCTCATCAGATGGCATAGAGAAAAAAAAACTAAAGAGACGGAGTAAAGTGGCGAGGTACTTGAGCCATGCATGTGCTGCAATGTAAGGATGCTGGGAGCCGAGGGAGGCCAGGGATTCGGGGGATGAGAAAGCCACAAAGCAAACATATTTTCATTTTAAGCGCTTCGGCATAAGGGAAAACTCATTAGAGCGCTGCGAAAATAACCAGGAACCCAAGACGTCGGCTAAAAGGCTGAAAGCCAAGAACACAGACAGACAGACAGAGAGAGAGGGCCAGGAGCAAGGATGTGAAATTGAAAATTTATAATATCCGCTTTCGGGCAAGGAGCTGAGGGGGCGGTTCCCTCAATCGCTGTGTTGATGTTTTCATGCGGCAAGTTATCTATGAGCGGGATGGAGTGCAGCCACTCGAAGGCAATGAGGAATCTCTTATTTTATTAAAAACTTAACAAGCTAAAAGTTACCAAGTGCCAGAGCAAGGACCATTAGACCTCTGTGTGTGCTTGTATCTGTGAGAGTTGTCTCGTCGGCAGTTTCCGTTTCCTTGCCATTGCAGCGGCATTAGCAGCACTCAAGGACACTTTTGCCGGGCGGAAGTAGACAAGCAGCAAACTTATTCTCCTCCTCCTCCTACGCCCTCGCATCCTGGGAAAATCCAGCATTAAGTTAATTTGCAACGTGCTAGGGGAAGAGCCGAGAAAAGAATGCTACATTTTTCTCATCACGGCTTCCTGCTTCCTGCAGCATCCCATCGATGAGGTAATTTCGCGCTGATTTGCTGCGATTGGGAGTGCAGTCACGGCCTGCAACTGGAACTTGAACACCCCAACACAGTCCCTTCCCAACATCAAGCCCCGCTGCTGATGGCTTCCTTCAGCCAGCTGCCCTTGATTAGGCCATCACACACAATGACGAGCTCACCTGCGAGCAAGGTGTGCGCCATTGTGACATTACGTTGCAAATTGCCCTGGCATTTTATCACTCGAAGGTCGTGCATGGAGCCAGATTTCTCAACGTCACAAGACTGAAAAGACCGAGATTGATTTTCGGCTAATCGGAAAAACTTAAAAGCAGCTTAAAGATGCCACAGTCTATTCTTCTTTAAGCTGAATTAGGAATGACAGAAATGGTCGCTATATCGATATATTTTTACTTTGCCAAATAGTTGATATATCGAAAAAATATCCGGAGCAGAATTTATATTATATAAATTTATATATTAAAAGATTACCACAAATAATGAAATCATTTTTAAAACATAAATTAAATAACGTTACTCCGATATTCTTTGATATTTCATATTTCGAAATTTCAAACATTACTAAAGGAAATATTTACTATTCATGAATTTATTTGTCTAACATCTGATTTGTGAGTATTTATAGAAATACATACTATCTATAAGACTAGATATAATTCATAAATATTCAAAGAGCATACAAAATGCATAAACTCAAAAAAACATAAAAATTTCAGTAATGTTTCTTCTTTAAGTAATAAATATCCAATATTTACTTAAATGTAAATCATAAGTAATTATGAAAACCTAGACAAACTAGTCCTTGGGGCAAAATTCACCCACCTAAGAGCTCTTAAAACAAAGGAATACCCCGGAGAATGAACACAGCCCCTTGAAACCGAAATTCCTCTCAAAAAACATGAAAGCATATTCCATTTGCAGATTGATGACAATAAATAAGAAACACAATGCCGTCCATCCGTTTGCTCCAGATTCGTTCCGCTGACTTTTGGCAAATGCCCGCTGACAGTTATGAGTGACAGCTACAGCTGCAGCTGGCGACAATTACGACTTCCGCTGGAAATTATCCATTAGGTTGATTACGAGAATTAAGGGGGGTCGCCCGCCTGTTTGCCAATTGGGAAACGGAACGTGGCCAAATTAGGACGAGCCGGTGGACAGGGAACTGGAGCTGCAACTGCAACTGGAGCCACAACAACGGCGCTCGTGATGCGGAAGTGGCAACGCAAACGAACTAACCAAGAGCCACTTACTTACGGCCATAAGCCACAGGAGTGGGTGCACAAGGGGCGGGAGGAGCTCGAGGAGCTGTGGGAGGAGTTCCTGTCGGATCCTTACGCGCCTTTTGCTATTTGCTCACTGAGAAAAAGAGGGTTAAAGGAAGTCGTGAAGAGACAAATGGCGGCCCGCGGGGCAAGCTCCCAAAACTACCGCACATACACACTGCCAGCAGTGGCTGCTCCTCCATTTTGTTATGCACGCCGCCGCTTCACACTTCCTGACTCCTCCAGCCTCTACTCCAGCTCCTGCTCCTGCTCCTCGGGCACCTTATCAAGTGCCATTTTTCATGCAATGCTGACGCCAACGCCGTCGTAGTCGTCGCTTTGTCAAACCACGAAGTTATCCATGAAGCCCCCGAGCATATTGTCTTGCTTTTGCAGGCGTCATGGTGTTGCAGGATAGTCTCCTGGCGTCGCCCCTCTTACTCGTTTTTTCTCACACATGCAGTGCAGTGGCTCCTGGATCCTGGACCGCACAAAAGGCAGCAGAGCAGCCCAGCTGGATGGAGAATCGCCCGCTGCTTTGGGTTTGTCTTGGGCGCACGCAAAAGTGCTTTTGTTTAGATTTTGCACAGGGAAAAAATATATGCTTAAAGTGATAACCTAAGTTGAAATGCATATGAAAATTAAATTCAAAAAGAGTCACCAGAACATGTTTTTAGCTTTGAAATAAGCTCAGGTATAACGGCAGGACACTTACAATAATTATTTGTTTAATTTCTAGATCAAGGAAAAAGTTATATATTTGTAAAAAATAATATTCATAAAAGCAAATACTTATATTTCTCTCTGTACTTTTTAGCTTTAAACTTCTTCCGATCCCTTGGTGATTCGAGGACCAGGGGATTTGGCAAAAATCGATGAAATAATCTCTGGCTAATTGGTTGAATGGGAAACTTTTGCTGGTGACTGGCCACCGCCGCTTCCTGGCCAGAAAGCGAATGCCCAGTTGGGTCCGTTTTAAGCATTGTTCAGCCGGCTGACCTCTTTAAACCTGTCGCACCAGCGGCTCCCCGGAGTCCCATTGCAACCACTCGGATGTGCTTTGCATGCTCCAGTTACTCCAGTTCCTCCAGCTCTCCAGGTATCCCCACCTAGCCCCCGTTCTCCATCCATTTTTCACCCAACTTCGCCTGCAACTCGAATGAGTTCTATCAGCACCTGGCCCCGGCCTCTCCTCCTGGCCTCTCCCGCCTGGCAGTTCAACTTTCAGCATTAAATATGTGGCCAGGACTCGCAACTCTGGCCCGGCCCGCTTTATGGAAAAATATTACACGGAGATTTAAGTTTTTGAGTTCTGGCGCTTAGCTGCCATTTACCTGGCCACCAAGGGTTGAACCGGGCTGGGATGCAGGATATTGTGGCAGTGGCAGGGAGCAGGGAGCAAGGAGCAGGGAGCAGGGCTCACCATTGTTGCCTCCTACCCACCTTTTTCCCTTTTTGTTTTTTGTTATTTTGTTGTGGCAGCGCTGACACAGATATTATTGTCTGAAATCGTGTGGTTCTGCTTCCCAGACGGGGACTTCCTCTGAATTATTTTTCCGCCATTTTCGCTTCTAATTTAAGTGAAATGTTGTTTCGCCATTGTGGTTTTGTTTGTTTATACATATTTATGTGTGCTCTGCGGTCTCTGAATCTGCATATATATATGTGTATTAATGTATATATATTCATATTGTGATGCTCTCTTTTTTCATGTTTCGGCTGGCTTCCCATATTGTAATTTTTGCTGCCCTCTCGCCGTTGTAGTTGTGCATTGTAATTATTTGAAGTGGTTTTATCTAGCGATGAAAAGCATTTAAAGTTGCGCGGGAAACACTCCCAGGAGCTCGGTGAATAAATGCTACAAAATAAGAGGGGAATTTCGGAAGGTAAGACCCAAGTTCAGCGACATATATTAAATACAAATTTTAGCAACATAAAGTTACCGATTTCTGAGAAATCACTTATCATTTGTTTCACGTCAAGACGACGTTCCGGGAATAATATGGCTTAGAGTATTTTCTATTGATACTCCTGATGAAAATTTCACACTTGCACTTACCTGAAATCCACCAAGACGTGGGAAACCGCACAGGTGACGTCAAAAGACGAATGTGGGGATTTATGTATCTGACACAGTTTGTTTATCTGACAGCACAGTTCCGGAAATTGTTTGCCAGCCAGGGGAAAACTGAATTTCCTTGCCATCTTATTTGACACATTTCTTGTGCAGATGTGACGCCACTGGTCTAAATATCAATTAAATCGTGAAATTGGATTTCTTACTAAGTATTATGAGAACATTCTAATCAAAGATTTTTACATTAAGATGCATATCTGTAAATAAAGCTTTAGAATTTGGTTTGTTTGAGTTCTTTACTTTAAACTTAATATGTTTCCTTTTATAATATTTGACTATTGTGAAGCCTTTAATTTAGATTAAATTTGTCGATAGCTTTCTTTCGTTTCCCCCTGAACAATAAACATGAGAAGCATACAAATTCATAAATCGTCGAGAATGAAACTCTTGGGGACCCATTCCCGGCATTCCGAACATATTTTTGCTAATAAAACTTTCGATCCAAATGGCAATTTAAACTGGCATTGTGGTATTTGCATTCTTCTCAAGTGTCCCGAACTATTAATCCAAGAGGAGTGCCTCTGGGAGACAGTTCAATATCCATAGTTGGACAATTTGATGGCCGAATAATGGCAAATGCCAGCCAAAATGTACCATTCAGCTTTGGCTACAAAGAAGAAATTCATGGTTTGCATTTCCGCAATTTCAGATGCCATTTTATTGCCATAATTCAAGCGGCAGTAACTGCAGTTGGCCGCTGACCACAAACTGCCTGGCCGCGTCAAGCTGAGTTATGGCCAGCGATCGCATCTGGAGGCCACCTCCCAAACAAAGCCTCCTCCTGCTCCTGGTCCTGCTCCTTCTCTAATTCCCGAGCACGATGATTGCTTGAGTGCGTGCGTGCGTGAGTGTGTTCGGCTGATTGATGGCTCCACTTGGCGCTAACTAAACGGATTCCCCCACCCGCGTCCTGCTGCTGCGAAATTCCCAGTGTGCCGCTTTTGGCCAGAGGATGTGCCTCAGACTGAGCTGGGAAATTGCTTTGGCCATTTCCCCTGCCCTGTCGGATTTCTTTTTTGTTCGTTTTCAGAGCTTAAATTTAATTTCCCCTGCGTTGGCAGCTCCGCTTTTGAATTCGGTATTTGCATTTTCCGGTGCGAGACGAGGCCCAGTTTCCTTTTTGGCTCAGTTAATGAGCTGAGTGAGTACTTACACAAAATTAAGTGTTGTCCCACTTCAGTCTTCGGATGACTTGGCAAGTGGACGGGGACAGGGGCAGAGTGGGGGAGGGGAAAGCTCACACACACGGACACAAAGGAAATGGAAAAGCAGCGAACAACACAAACAAGAAGTCGCAGCGACAACTTGAAGAAGGAAAAGCCCCGTCCTCGTTCTCGTTCTCTCGTTCTCCAACTTGAAGTTTTCACCCTGCCTTTCCCGCTTGCTTTCCTCTTTGTGAAAATCATCATAAAGTTGGAGATAAGTTTTCTCTTTTCATTATAAAAAAGTATAAGGAAAAAATGTTGTTGTCCAGGGGGTAGGATCGGGAGGTACCTCTAGAAAGCTTAAAATTACACTTATGTAAAACTGACTCCCTGTTCTGCCTTGAAAACTCTTTAAACTACATCTATGGATGGTAATTTTAAAAAATCTAGATGTTCCTAAGAGAAGATAAGAACTCTACGATTAAGGACAGGTCCCCACATTTAACCCACAGCGTATAGACTCCATAGTGCCATCATCTCACTGTCAACACGATATACCCCTGTTCCCACACAATTACAGAGTATTCCAAGGAAAATACGGGAAAAATGGGCAGTGGTTGGACACACAGGAGAGTCCTGGAGTTGGGGAATAGGTCGCAGCGCGACAGGAAACAGGCTTCGGCGACAGGCGACATCGGCAACAACAATTCGAAATGAATGTTTGTTGCTGTACATGCGTGTGTAGGTGTGTGTGGGGTGTGTGCGCGCAAGGAGGCGCCATCCTGAGTAGGGCACAAACAACTTTCTGTTGTTCGCCTGACAGTTGGGCCCGTGTCCCGTACTTATTTCCCTCTCCGGCACTCGATTTTCCGGCCCACGGTGTCAGGACAAGCTGATGCCCGAAAAATTTACAACATTTTAGGGCAGTTTACAACACTGACTGGCTGCCGTTGCTGCCTGGCTGCCTAGCTGGCAGGCTCACCGTCACACACACTAATTCAATAAATGCACGTGGCCAGGATGCAGGACACGTAGCCCAAAAAGTTGACATAAATCTGCATAAAATATTCGCATATGCAAAAACTTCCATCACCGCCGAAGGAGGAGCTTAACTGGCATGTTTGCCAACTCGAGGACAAGGAGGAAGCGAAGCAGTAGAGGAACGCAGAGGAGGCAGCTCTGGCGTAGGTGGTTATCCAGGGATGCCAGGAGCAGCAGCCAGGTCCGGGGCTATCATTGCAACTGCTGGCAGGTCCTTTGCCGAGCATTATGCATGACAGCCATTGAGAAATCTGTAAAAATTATGCAAATACATTTCACCAATCACTTAACTGCGGAATGTGGCAGCGGGGAAGGATGCGATGGGTTGGAGCATGTCGTCAGATGACGAAGGGCATAATGCATAGCAGTAGAGGAGTAGCTCCCTAAGTCCTGGTGTTCCCTGTGTGTGTATCAAGATGTCCTTCTATCGAACGCTTTTCCTAGGAAGAAAATGCGTGGGCACACACTTGCACAGGAAGATTCAGACATCTCCGAAAAGACGGACGCAGGATGAGATGGCACGAAGACATCATCGTGACCCTGATGATTTTGTTGAACTTTGGAAGAGCATCGTTAACCTGCCAAATGTTTGCCTTTCTTTTTCGCTATTAGTTGTGTGATCGGTAAATGGAATTTCCACTACTAGGAGACATATTTTAGATAAGTTTTCATTTGCTTTACTTTAAGTTGAATCGAATCAAAGGAGTGATTGAAGCGCACATAATGATGGAGGAAGAAAAAACTCAATGCAGGCAGCACAAGCATATTCATTTTCATCATTTATTTGTACAAGAAGGATTATTGCAGGTAAATTGTATGACATTGAGAAGTCTATATAAACGACAATTATAATAAAATGTATTTTTGAGAAATATGATACAGGACTGGCAGCAGTAAGATTGTAATTTGATTGACAGCAAAATTGCGTGACTTTCACAATCTTTATTGTGACCCTTAAAGTGACATGTGTAATCATTTTCGGCAAAGTTGAAATTTTAAAATGAATACCAACATTCTTTATTGCAAACTTGGGCCAATTTAAAATATCCATTCAATAGAACGTCTTAATTTAATTTAGTTTTTCTCAACGAATTTCTAGAGAATTTTATGGTTATAAATGTCCTTTAATTTTTATTTTTCTCAGAACTCCTGAACCTTAATTTTCTTCTCCTTCTCAGCCAGCACCTTAATGGCTCCTAGTTAGCGTCAGACAAGCAGCATATTGCATTCTCTAAGCCTTGAGCTGTTTTGCTTGAAATTTTAACAAGTAGCCACCTAATCTCTCCTCATTTTCCACGCTTTCCCCGTTTCCCACCGCCACCCGTCGGATTGACAGTCACCAGGCCAAACGAGTAAACAAATTCAAGGCGAAATTGATGACATGGCGCACCGAGCAAACAGGACACACATCGCCACACACTGAGAAATATCCCTGTGAACTCGCACGCCAGCTGGTTGACATTGCCGCTCTTATCGCTCGGGAAAGTCAACGTTGAAGGAAAAGCAGTTTCACATTTCCCATTTCCCAGCGCCCTGACAATTTTTACAGAATTTGGATTAAGTGGACTTTGCTGTCGACATGCTAGCGGAGTTTTGACGAGCAGGCTGGCAGTTTTCCGGAGCCAAAGTTCTTGCGAGGCTTGTGGGGAACTCCACCCCTTTTTCGCTTTGCATGCCAACGTGTTTGCCCAGGAAAAGGTGGAAATGCGGGTGGGGGGAGTGCGGGCCCCGAGGAACTCGGTCGATGGGAACAAGTTGACATTTCCTTGGTGGCTGCAAATATTTGCTTACGTGTCAATAACCCGTCCAGTGATTTATTTCATATTTGGCCCCGAGTCCTGAGTCCTCACAGTCCTCAGTCCTGAGTCCTGTCGAGTCCTGGGCATCCTGCGGAATAGTTTCCACGCTGCGGCTGTCATTGACATTTGATATTCATTGTCAGTTTTGTGTGTAGTTCTCCGAAGGGTTTGCCTTTATCCTCGCTTTTTTATGCGCGCCGCCATACATTTTTCATGGCATACTTATGAGGGCATCGGCAGACGCTTTTGTCCTTAAAGCCACATAAATTGTCCTTAAATGCGAGCGAGCGGGAGAGCGGATGTGGAAAGGTACTTTGCAGCTGTTCTGGGCGAAAAATGTTCAATCAAGCGTGCGGGGCCTTATCTTTTACACAGCGAAAATGGCAAAAATGCTGAAAATTTAAGGACGTTAGAGCAATTTTGGGTTCACTTTTAATATTTTAAAGGTCATTTTTGATTATGTCTGATATATGAGAGTGTTAAATTATGATTAATCAACTCGATATATCTACAATATTTTCAAGCAAAAAAATTTACTTTTTTACCAAAAATTCAATTTAAAACTATTTTCTGGTACTTAAATAAAGTTACACTCAACAATCAAATTGACTTTTTTATAGATCCCACCGATAGACAAACACATTAAATAAAAACATAACTATTTATGCTCAAGACCATGTCTAAATTCAAAGAATTTAACAAATAATTTTGTCACCGGATTTTCAAATGTCTTCTTTCCCTGTAAAGCTTTATGCTTTTGTAAGGCTGCTAGTGTGGGTTTCAGGATAAATGTATGCATCATCATAACCTCCGCTGTCTGCAGCTTTGGCCGGGATAAAAAACATTTCTTGCCTGATTTGATTTAAACGTTTTACTTGCCTCCTCGGCAGACAGACAGTGGAATGAAGAGGGAAAGTCGGGAAAGCTGAGAGAGCCGGAAAAGTGGAAACACCGCGGAACGGAGTCTGAGGGGCCGGGATCGACATGGTTTATTCATGCAGCAGTCGCATTATGCAAATAGCTCTCGACTAGCACTTGAAATTTGATTTTTTTTTTTTTTTGCCAATTTCTATTTCGATTTTTCTTTGCCATTTGTTGCAAATTCCGAGCGGGAACGGGCCACTTCGCGCCGCAGTCGCTCTCATTCACTTCACTTGTAAAAGTGGAGTGCCACTCGGAGTACAGTGGGCGCGAAAGCGGGGACACTGTGGGCGGCCCGCCGGCAAAAGTGACTAACGCTCAGCGGCTTCTTTTCGGCATTGATTTCCGGCACTTAAGTGGAATTACAGCGGGCCCGAGGCTCTTAAATCCTCACCTTAACCCACACAATACACACACACAAGCAAGCATTTTTCTGCACATTGTTGTGAGATGAAAATTTGAATGGAAAACAAATTACTGTGGCAAAAACAATTTTCCTTTTGAAGGAAAATGAAGCGGAACGGAGCCGGAGTCATATATTTTGCACGCACTCACACTCTCTGTGCGAATTGTGTGCGCCATTGCTCAGTGGTGGGGAAAATCTTTTCCTTCCCATTTCCCCCTAACTCCGGCAGATGCGTTGCTGGCATTGTGACAAATGCTTAGCAGCTACAAAATACAACAGCGACTCGGTCTCCATTCTGATTTGAATATTTTGCATTGGGGGGACATCTTCCCATGCCAAAAGCATCGCAGTTTTCTAGGCCTTGTCTTGAATGTATTGCAGAGGCACTGAGACAACTATTTCTTGGAAATGTGAATCGAATATTATAACATTGGGAATTTTTAATATGTTATTTAGGGTCTAATAGTTATTACAAACAAATAACTGAACGAACCTTGAAATAATGAATAAAATGTAAATCAAAATCAAAATCCGCAAAACTTCTTTAGAATTTGTTCCAAAGTTTTACAAAGCTAGCTGGCCACCATTTTTTTTTTAGCATCGAAATTTTATAAGTATATGATACTTTGTTCTAGAAAATTATATTATTTAAAAATACCCTCAAGAAATCTCATATCTCTTTACTCACAGACTATAAATAAATTGATTCAAAAATTATGATTTAAAGGTTTGTTTTTCAAACTGATTAACCTTTCGTAAAGTCAAAATTGCCAGTACAACTTTCCCAATTTGTGCTTGTAATTTTTCTTAGTGCACATATATGTGGGTCGCGCATCCTTGAATGTTTCACAGCTTACAAATCCTTGGCACGCACATCAGCCTCAGCCTGAGCCTCAGCTCGAGCTCCAGCATCAACGTCGACGTCAGCCGCCCATCATCAGCTTGGGCATTGTGTTTGCTCTTAACAAAGGCAAAAGTAATTCATGCAATGCGCCTGAAGAATCAACGCACACATTCTGGTTATTTGCTTGGCAAAATAATCACAACAACATCATCGGCATGGCATGGAGCAAAATCAGCCAGAGATGACGACGATGAATCCTTGATGGCGCGGCGGAAGGACGAGTGACAGGCGACGTGGCCTGACAGTTATGTCGTCGGGTAGGGGGCATTCTGGGGGCATTAAAATTAATGACATATGCACGAAAAAGTCTGGTGGCGAAGGGCGGGGCAAGGGCACTCCTAAAATCGATTTTAACGCACATCAATCAAAGGTTGCCGAATTTGCCAAGGGCGCTTCCAATATTTACATGTCATGCATTTGCCTGCAGTAGTAGGCAAATATCGGGTTCCATTCAAAAGAAATCATAAAATTCAAGTGGGACACCACGGCGTATGCTTGATATTTCATGTTTGAACTGTCTCCCCCGTCATGCATGCTAAATTTTTAATTAAAAGCATTCCCCCGGAAGCCGGCCACATTTGATTTGTTGGCTAGTTGGTCCCGAGTGTTTTTCTTTTATTAAGATTTCATTTGAACACGAATAGGTTTTGGTTTCATTCTCTTTTTTTTTTATTTTGGGGCAGCGGGTTCAACGGTTAGACATATTGCCCATGCATTATTGAGCTGGTTGCGGGGCTCTTGTTTGTGTGTGTAAATGAAATATTAAATGGAAGTTTGTTTTCCTTCCATTTGCGTGGGGCTGCGTTTTTCCCTCCCACATAAATCGTGACTGAATTTCGGTTCCATCGAATTATTCATGTCGTATGTGGCTCATTAGGCAGGCCGTTGCCTCCACGCGTCGAAATTTCCATCGCAAATTCATTAAATGCCCAATGGCTTTGTCAACGATGATGTCCTGTCCCGAAATTCCCCAAAATTCTCGAATGAAATTCAAATTTCGAACGAGACGGGTCTCCGTCCCGTTCTGCGTCTGTCATATTAATTAGCTTTCCATTTAGGGGTGCCGTCCACCCGAAACTAAAAACTAATTAAAAAGCTGTGTCATTCAAAAGGCCCGACACCGAGCAAGAGAGCCTTTCGCCGAATTTCGGCCTGCTAATCGAATTGTTGAAACGCAATGAAACGAATGTCATTGGAGACCGGAAAGTACCCCGTTCTGAACCCGTCCCTCTTCCCCAAAAAACCCTCCCAAGCATCAGAGCCAATTCAATTCATATTCATTCCGGCCATCAAATGACGGCAAATGACAGCGAACAATGAAATCAAATTAAAATACACTTTAACGCCGCGCCGAGTGAATGACAATCAAAGGCTAAACAATGGACTGCCTGCCACCGAACTCGATCCGTAAATGGGGCGATTGAAATGGTTTTGAATGCCAGAATTCCCATTTTTATTGCCGTCTGACAGCCGAAAGGAGAACGCCAGCCATTGATGGCCAAAAATCCCCATGAAAGCTTTAAGAGTTGCGTGTTGCAGTCGTAATTAAATCCTGTCAACTCAAATGTCCATTAAAGTGAACTTCATTTGCTCATGAGTCAACTTTATGACTTTCCGGGAAAGTGGAGAAAAGGGAAAACGAAGGGAGTAAAACTTAATAAGTTGAGTGCAAAGTAAAACAAAATTACTGCGGGAAGAAACAGATTGGAGAATAAAGAAAACGTGATGATGAAGGATGAAACTATGGAAGGATACTTTGCCACCACAAAGGTTTTACTGAGTAGAATGCACAAAGAGGTGAATAAATTGAATTTTTTTTAATCAAAGACAAAAAATAATTGCTTTCCTTGTGTTCAAAAATTTTAATATAATATTAAGTGATTCAACACTTACTTTTTTCTCAATCTCAATTATTTAATATATATGTAAATATATTTATCGGTTTATTGTTTTAAAAATAACTATTAGAAATGTATTTTATTAATTCAACTGAAGATTACACATTTAATATGGCATTCTAGCATAATTAATTACCCCAAATCATGATCTTTGTGTCTCCCTAGACTTTTCTCCCTGTGTTTGTTTGTCAAAAAAACTCCTTTCAACAGGATATTAAAACAATCATATCAAAGTACCTTTTTCAATTGGATTTTATCCTACTTAAATCTAGTTTTTTGCTTCCAACTCTCGAGTTTCATTAGCCGAGTTAGGTAAACAAGCACGCCAGCAAACAGAAGAGCCAGGACTTGGGATCCGGGATTCGGGATCTGCAGCCTTCTTCGTGCCACTAAGCGGCTTAGTGAAAGTCCTTTGCCAAACGAAAAAGAGACGAAAGAATATATCTACATGTGACAGCCTTTTCCGGGGAACTCGACACGAAGAACGTCGCTTTGGTGTTTAAATAACTTTGACGCGCTTTCTGCATATAAGGGTGTGTGTATATATGTGTGGCATTTCCGGTCGTAATGGCGCGCACATTGCCAAAGAAAACTTTGATGACGTGGGCATGAGTTTGACGTGCCCAAAAGAAATTTGACTTCTTGCAAAGGGGCAACTTGGGAATTCGCCATATACATGTATACCAAATACACAGAGAAAAGGATATTTCCGCTGGAATTAATTTGATCATAGGGAGTATTAATTTCGAGGATAACTAGAAGTGGTTGAGTTCAAAGTTATAGCTCCTTAAAATCTTCTGAAATGAACCCTTCAACGGTAACCTTACCTTCAAAGGTATCTTTCTCAATAAATGCCAGTAACTTTGTTGTACGAGACTCATTATTTTTCTCACTGCATCTTGTGCGTGTGTTAGCGTTTAGCTCGTTACAATTTGGCCAAGCCCCCAGTAACCCCGAAAACGAGTCGCTGCTGCTACCAATTTGCGCTGACTAACTTTTCAAGTTGTGCGAATACAATTTGTCTCGCCTTATTTTTCGGGTCCAAATTGCTGCAATTATCATTTGGCATTTTGGCAGCGAATCGCAGCGCTAATGAGGCTTCACAGGCTAGCCGGGGATGCATTGAACCGCAGAAGTCACAGGGCAGAACGCCCTCGCATATGCAACGGAATTAAAGTCACACGCACCCCCCAAAGCGACATCCGTGTGAGGGAGTCTGTGTGCCAGTATGCACTTCCCTTTCCGCTGCGCCATTGATACAAACTTTGTTTGGGGGCGAAATGAGAGAAGGAACAGAGCAGAAAGGACACGCAGAATGAAGTGCACGTAGAAAAAAGAGTTGTGATTGTAATTTAGAATGCAGTTGAGCTAAGCTCAGCAGTATAAAAAGCTTCTTAAACATTTGTGGGTATATATCAAATATAAAAACCATTTCTTCCACAGAAAACTTGAAAAGTACACAAATTTCGTAGATCACAGTACATGGGCAAATGATTAGTTTCGGGTGAGAAAACTTTGTAAAAAGTTCCATGTGTACCATAAGTCAGATTCCATTCCGGCTTGCCGCAGAAAGTTACTGCGGATGAGTGGGAGCCAGGATCCAGCTTCAGAGCCAGAGAAATGACGATAAAGACGATGATGACTACCGACAATCCCAACACAGTGGCGGCCACAGTAACGACAACTGACAGCCGCCGCCGCCGTTGGCTGCAAGGATTCGCCAAGTCCTTCAGCACTTTTTATGTGCAACTATTTTGCATATGTGGAGTGATATGTGCTAGGGTTAGGGTAAGGCAAGTCAAGGCAGGGAGACGGGAGGCACAGCCCTTCGCACATCCTTGTGCTTGACGACAGCTGATATCGACGCCATCCCTTTGAGATCCATTAAAGCGGCAGCAGCTCCATATCCATCTCCTGGCTCGTAAACAGATACGGGAATAGCTATATCTCTAAAGCTGCGTGTGTGTGAGGGTGGCTCCCGGCTGATAAGCCAGTGCAGTGATAAAGAAAATAGCTTCTGTTTACGGTCTCGGGTTGTGGAATATCTCAGCCAAATCGCTTTGGCATTGAGTTAAAGGGCAGCCATTTAAATGAAAATCCTCTGCTTTAAGACGGCGAATTTGGTTGAAACAAACTTGGCCCCATTAAAACTTATTAGCAATTTAATGCACGACTAGACAGCGTCCAGCTCTTGCCCCCAGCTCGGCTCTCCGGGGGTTTATTTTTACGCTGCACGAATTTGTGGCAGTTTCCACTGACGCCAGACATTGTAATGGCCAAATGCAGGGCGAAATCGGGAGGAGTGTGGCCTGGAGCCATAAAAATGTTAAAAACAACATGCTGGCTTCGCTACAATCGCCTCAGGCATATGGGTTACAGAGAAAAGTCCTTGAAGAAGTCATTAAAAGGGAAATGCCTGTGACTTTAAACAAGTCTTTTGTTTAAATGTCTCAAATTAACTTTTATTTCTGTTGAAAAGTTTAATTTTATGTTGATTTCTTATAATTTTTAGGGATTCAATTGTTAGCAGTCAAGATCTTGGCCTTCTTTGGTGGCGCTTAATTCCAAAATTTTCCATCAAATCCAGAGAGTTTCCCTTTCCCTCGAATTCAGTTATTTTCGTGTTCTCTTGTGCAACAAGCTGGATGAAAAAAACATCGGCATCAGTTTCCGTCTGGCTGCCGGCGTCATCTGCTGTCTGCTGACGCCGCTGTCTCTGATTCAGTCTCTCTCTCCCCGATGCCATTACCTTCCTTTTTCTCATTCCCCTTTGGATTCATCACCCGCTTTCCAGTCTCCCCGCTCTTTCCATACCTATTCTCCCACCCATTCCCATTCCCCATTCCCCTACTGTTTCCATTCCCAGTAGTCACTAACCCATTCTATTTCACGCACCCAAAAAAATTATTTGCATTACGATTTTTCACACTACTATATACTTTCTTTTATATTTATATCAAATTAATAATAAATAAACAATTAAATATGAAGTATTTTATGAATTGCCTGTTAATGTTGCCAGTCACTTTATAATAAAGGGCTAATTTGTCTATGTTCTTTCTTCTAAACTTTAATTCATGAAATGAACAATAAAGTATCATTAATAGGATCTAACAAATAAAAGAAACAATGTAGGGTCATTAAAAAACAAATATATTATTCAGAGCTAACAAACAAAAGAAACAAATAATATTATAAGTGCATTTATTGGATGAAACAAATGAAGAGAACGATGTAGTTTCATATATGTATTTTTCGGCTTAATAGAAATTAAAGACTTGATATACTGCAATTATACAATAAGTACCTACATTATTCTGATCTAAAAATAGAAGAAATTATGTAATATTAGCATCATATTCTATTTTTGGGTCCTGTAAGGGCGCCATAAAGTTCCATTATATTATAATTAAGTATATTTTTCGGAAATGAACATTTCAAAACAGCAATGTAGTGTTCTAATATAGTTACAACATATTTTTGATTTTAAAAACTGCTACATATTTTCCATATGGACATGACAAGCTTTAGTTTAAACCTTATATTTTATTATACGATCTGAACAATGTTTCCTCCCAGTGCTGCCGCTTCCGTCCAGGTTGTCTGCTCCATGTCTGAGCGTCTAATTTAAAATTATGCAACTATTTTTTGCACCGCCTGCTTTTCTGCAATTTTCTCTCTTCACCTCTCTCTCTCCCTCTCTGGCCGTATGCTGGTGCGAATGGTATACGTATGCCACAATTTCCCAGTGGCACTCATTGACTTGCCGGCTATTCGGCGCTGGTTTCTGGCGCTGCTGGCGGACAGTGTTTTGGGGTCATGCGTTGCAAGGCCCCGAACAACATTCATAAATCACTGGCAGAGGTGGGGCGGCAGCGGCGCGTACTGTTGTTTTTCTACTCATCGTTATCACTGGCAAGCTGCAATCGACAGCGGCAGAGCCACCGCCCGCTCCGGCACCCGCGGAGGCCCCACTTTGGCCGCCTTTCCCTCGAATCGTTGCACAAAAAACACATTAATCAATTCCGACCGACATCGTCTCTGGGATGGCTATGCCGGCGGGCCAGACCGCCATGCATATATCCATTGTGTAGAGTGGATCGTGGAAAAGTCGGCGGTCCTGCAGCGAAAACGAAAAACAAGGACAAAATGAAACCGTTACACGCTCAGCGAGCGCAACAACACAAAAAAGGACGACAAAATACTCGTAACTTTCCATAATGTGCAACGCGCGTGAAAATTCGTCCTTAGCCCGGCGTGAAAAATATGCGAGTAAGTCGCAGTGAAACCCAAAAATAAAAGGGAAACACCCTACCACAAAAAAAAAAGAATTACAACAAAATCCCGAAGAAAAATTGTTTACGCTGCAAGTATTTATGATTTTCATTGGTCGCATCGCGAGAATTTATTCCGATGTTCGAGTGCGAGTATATGCGGAGCGATAAATATTTGGCCATAAATTTGGCGTGTAATCGTGCAGGGCAGCACGTGGAAATATTGTTTGTCTCTGGCATTTGAATAATTTTCCCCAAAAAACAGGCCTCTATGATTTTTCAGTAAGTCTATAGCACGTCGTCTACTGTAATTGTTAATCACCACACTGGAATTCAATTACCATTTTAATGGTCCTAATATAATCAAAAGCATTGGCAATAATTTTCAATTTAATTGCAAATAAGCTTAAACTGTGTGAAATGAAAAATAACAGTGTTGGGCAAATTACGGATAATAGAAAAGCAATTAATTTGCACAACGAAGGGAATTTTGCGTTCAAAAGCAAATGAATATTGAAAAAGACTTATTTTTACGATTATGCATTTTTTACCTTATTATATATAAATATATTTTTAAAAAATTAGCAGATATGATATTTAATAATAAATAAACAAATGTAAATATAAATTTACGGAATTTACAGAAATCGGTATACGTTTTAAATCCTAAAATAGGGGACGAGAAAAAAGGTGATACGTAATTTGGCATTGTTCCAAAATACATATATACTGAATATAGGTACCTCAAAAATTATATTCTTTCGAGAGCATTTAGACACATTTTGTAGGGTTTTACACTAGATAAAGTGTATAATATATAATTTATATATCAAGTTATTATCAAAAATAAACAAAATCATTTAACCAAATTGACTGCTTTTATCATTTCAGGCACAACAGTAATGACACTGAAATGGCGACAGAAATACAAAAGCAGAAAACGGCCAAAGAAACTGAAACAACGAATAATTGCAACAAACACTGCCCCAGCAACAGCAAAAGCAAAAGCAACACCACCAAGGACAACACTTGTAACAAAGCAAACAAAAGCAACAATTGCAACCAGCAGACTGAGAGAAACGAGCTGTAAACTGAGGCGACTCCGAAAATGGCTGCCAAATGAACGACACACGAGTGTCGCAAAAATGTTGCAAATGCTGCAAGCGACAACGGCAAGGCCGACACAATGTCATGCAATTAAAGTAACAGGAACAGCGGCAACATCCACAATGACTTCCAGCTGCAACGTTCATTGTCAGGAGCAACATGAGCAACTGCAGCAGCAACAGCAGCAGCAGCAACTACAACATCAGCCGCAGCAGCAACATCAGCAGCGGCGACATCCACTTCCGGCGACGACTTCCACGCTGACGCTGCTCCTCTGCCTGGGCCTCAGCTTGGGCTTGGCCGCCACAGCAGCAGCTGCAGCAGGAGCTGGTGCCGGTTCCGGAGGCGGAGTCGGAGGAGGAGCTGCTGCCGGATCCGGATCCGGAGCCGGGGCAACAGCCGGCTCCACATCCAGCTCTTTGGGGCCCGGCAAAACTGCCAATTTACAAATGGCACCCTCCTCCCCGACAGGCTGCTCCCTCGCCGAGTACAGCTGCTCCAACGGACGCTGCGTGCCGCTGAGCAAGTACTGCAACAACGCCAACGACTGCGGTGACGGGAGCGATGAGCCCCGGTTTTGCACACGTGAGTGAACCCAACAAAAAAGACTACATACTGGGGAGAAATAGGGTTTAAACCAGATGAATATAAATCGGGGAAATGTTTGGCCTTACTCCAATGTTTGATTATATTGAGTAAAAGAATTTTCCTTTTAGAAAATGAATTCTTTGGTTTAAACTATATTTCTTTTTTACCAACAATACACTGGGCATTATAATAACCAGCCTGAAAAGAGGAAAGTTCAGTAATGTAGCAGAGGGCCCTTTACAATGTGTCGAAGGCAATTATGTAAAGCGCGAAATAATGAGAAACAGCCAAATGGGCTGCCAGAGCATTGTTTGCCCAATTTGCCAGGCGATTGATGGTCGGTGAAGCGAAGTATGAAATGGCAATTCAGAAGTGGGGTATATCGATTATCAGACATAAATATCAGGAAAAGATCAATATATAGTTGTTATGAATAAATACTAGACTTCAGCTACGAAATTGGTTCAATGCATTGCGCATACGCACTGTAACCCCTACCAGGATGATTTCCTATTTTAAATAATATTTCCATACCATATATAAAACATATGTTTTACGTTAAAGGTATATTCTCAAACTCTGTGTAAAGAACCCGAAGAATTTGTTCACAGTAAGCCGAAAGAATTCCGTTGCGTATACGCACTGTAGCCAGGTTTTAAATTTTTTGTATTATTCTTTCTGTTGATCTATGTTAAAATGTATAATCCCCGCTTGAAGCATCCTTAAAATATTTATAAAGATTTAAATTTCTTTGATCACAGAAAAAAGAATAAACATATTATTTCTAGAGGCTTATATTTGTATTTAAAGGTATAGTCTAACTGTGTAAAGTTTCGGATAAATTTTTTCACTGACAAAAAAAACAAATGAATGCCGTTGCGTATATGCACTGTAAGCCCTACTGAGCATTTTAATTTTGAAATATTATTTTTACTAATCCCAAACCCCCAATTCCCATTTAGAGTATACACTTATATCCCCTTCCAAATGGAGCCAACGGGGACTTCAATGGCTGTCCACTTGAAAGGCCAGAAGTGAATCCCCGCTGGTACATAGTGCAGGCAGGAAGGCAGGCAGGTGCGGGCTAGGTAGGTGGAACCTGGAAGCAATCAAGCTTGTCAAACCCCATAACCGTCCGGCAATCATCTCCCTCCGCTGCATCCATTCACTGGCCGCCCTTGTAAACACGGCCTTCATGTGTAAATGTAATTAAGCACTCCCCGCTCGCACATGGAGCAGCGCAGAGATTGCCGCCCATCGGGGCATACATCCTCTCCACCGCCCAGCCGCCCAGCCTGCCCTCCACATCCACATTGGCCCTCATAATGGCGGCAAAGTGAACTTCTCACTTTTGCCAATTGGCTGCCAGTAAGCCCCACAACTGGCCATCCCGGCAGCTCCTCTCCCTCACCCACTCCCGCGTCATGTCAAGCGTTGATGAATTTAATTAAGTATTTTTCAATGACATCCAATGAGGCTGGCGGGCAGGATGAGCAGCAGCGGGGCTGCTGATGAATAAGGACAGCGACAACTCGTTGGGCTTTTTAATTGAACAACGAGCTTATCGAGGGGCCCAGTGCTTGAGCTTGTTTTGGGGAGAAACTTTGGCCAGAAGGACAGAGGCCCACTTTACCGCCGATATTAAAAACCATTTCGATCAATTATAAGAGCTTACACAGAGAAGGCTGTGATGAGTCCTTGGGGGCTGGTGAAATTAATCGCTTCAGGTGTGGATAAATGCTGTGCAAACATCAGGTATGGCAGGCAACCGCACCACAATCGTATTTATAGAGGTAATAAAAAAAGTATATATTCCAGCATATATTTAATATAAATTGGCATCAAATATAAACGAAATATGTCTTAAGGCAAACTTTATAGACGCCTGCCTTTTAACTCTATTATTATATGTTAGAAACCGCCTTGGTGTCAAGATTGTTAATTAGAATAATTCAATAAATGCTCTGTAAATTAGTCTGATTAGAAACGACATTTATTTTTGTTTGGTATGATCCATTCCAAAAGCTATTAAATGGCGCTGTTGATGTTGTCTGGCATCTAAAATCCCCAATTGAATGGTCAATACGGGAAATACTATAATTTGTGATTACTCGCTGGGGCAATTACAGAAAACGCCCACTAGAAAATTGCTCGCAGGCTGACTGACTGTCTGACTAACTGATTGGCTGACTGACAGACTGAAGGACTGACAGCAAAACAGGCAATCAAATTGGAAATACGCCTACAGCCCTTAATCCCTCCATTACGAATGCTATCAAACTATTGCCATAATTATCTAATTGATGGCTGAGCGCATAATAAATTTAATTGAATGCACAGAAAGCAATTGGAGCAGCAACAACGCCACCAACACTTGGCAATTTATTCGAATTGAATTATTTCACCCAGTGGCAGTAGTAGTATCTGCCTCCGTCCGATTCGCATGCATTTTTAATAAAACTAATTGAAATGCCCGAGGAGAACGAACGGTGATGGGGTGTATATAGTGACAGGATTGCCCAGGATCCAATAAGAAATTGCCAATTTCCATGCAAACTACTTTGGCTCCAGGACACTCACTCTCAGTCGCCGTCTCAGTGTGCTTTTGGGTATCCAAGGACATCGAATATACAAAGGACCGGACTTATAATTCCATAAATGCAAATCGCACAAGCATAAATCATGGCAGTTTGTGGTCATTCAATTATGAAAAGGAATTCCAAATTCGAATACGTAATCGAGTGAGAGCAGAGAAAAGGGTTTCCGGTGGCTTTTTATTCATTCACTATACGAGTAAACAATTCAATTGGAAAATTCTAAGAATATTAAATGTTCATGCACAAAAACAAAGATTATCGGGGATGGTCTTTGATTAAAACAATGTGAAGTGGGAGAAAACCAAGATACGAATCTAATAAATAATGTTATTTTTATTTTCATTAAATAATTCAGAGGGGAGAGCTTACAAATCAAGTTATTAAAAAGTCGGATTATGAAAAGAAAACTAAATTTAAACAGCAAAGTCAGCCATCGGAAATGGAAGACTACATTAAATCAGTTTGAGTGTTGGTTGACCTTAAATAACTGAATTTCATCCTAAAGATAACCTAATTTTCCCGCACACTTTTCTCCCTCCCCAGTAAGGTGTGAATACATTAAAGTGAAGGTACCTCGAATTATTCACCCTAATGGATTAATCTACTTTGCGATCCAATCAGTTTGCATATGAACTTAATGTTATGTTAATTTGATACTCTGGGCTAGCATCTGCCGTGGCCTGGCGATGATTTATGGCGTGACAATTGCCATTCCCGGAGGCGTCTCATTGGGTTGAGTTTCGGGGCAAGGACCCCCTCTTTGGCTTTGACTTATCCTTGGCTTTTCCCATTGTATCAGTTACCGGCGGTTGCCTGGCAGCACCGCCAGTAAACAAACTAATTGCCGAACTAACGCTAATTGCATACAATTTATATCTATATATATATTCGCAGGCTGTAATCGCACCTACTATGGGGACATCGGGCAGACGTACGCCCTGGAGTTGCACCGACCCAAGCAGGATCGCGTGCCCTTTGTGTGTGTGCTCACGTTCACGGCGGCAGGAGGCCAGCACGGCGATGTGGTGCAGGTGAGAACAGGTTCAATACCGGGAGAAATTAATTAAATATTTTGTACAACGCTTTATGAATTATTATTTCTCATATTTCTACACATTATACATACATGTAAATCGAGAGTCGATTATTACAAACAGATCCTTTATTCCAAAGCCAAGTGAAGCATCTTGTCTTTACAGTCCATTTAGCTGATTAGCAAACAATCTCCCAAAATTCAGCCGTGAAATTCTCTATAATATGATTTAATCAAGGATTTCAATACATTTTTCTGCGGTGTATCTTCCAACCCCAAACTGCTCCATCACCTCCTTTTCACATTTCATTTTGTAAACGGGATAAACTACGCCATTAAAAGATAAGCAACAACAAAGGCGCTGTAGGGAGGTGTCCAGGGGGGTGCTTATTGGGTGCTGGGGTGGCAAAAGCAATATTGATTTCAAAGCCAGTCGCCGGAGCGTAGCAAATCCTGACCCAGCCACCGCCACCACCCAATTTCGACCAAGCAGGAAGCAAGTGCCGGCGCCTGTTAGTTATTACGCCACTTCACACCTCCAATTCGAATGGAGGATGCAGCAGGAGCAGGAGCAGAAGCAGGAGAGTCAGGAGCAGAAGGAGCAGTGCCAATAGGGGCAACCGGCAGCCAGCCAAAGCCTTTGGCATGCTCGAGTGCGTCCCAAGAGCATTCTGCACTGATATCCACTGAGCTACGAGCACTGACCGAAACTTTATTACCGACACCCCCGTTCGGCACATCCGGCAAATATTTTATGCCCAGCAGGGAGGAGTAGAAAACTTACTAGGTTCGGGACCGATTTACGCCTTTGGGAGTAAATTAAGAACGCTTCCGCTTTCTCCAGATGGTTGAGCTTTCTTCAATAAATAATTATGTAATTGTATAACAAAGACATCATTTGCCTTATTTGAATAGGGAAGTCTCGTGTCTGTCTTTCATCTGCGATGTCTTTAAGCAGTTTATAGTATATCTGGTAATTCCACTTCATGCGAAAGCTTTCAAGATATTTATGTGATTTAAAACATTCCATGCTATATTACACACTTTTCCATGCCAAATGTAAAGAATAAAAACGCAATCTATGACATATCTTACACGCTCGTTGCCGCAGGTCACCCTGGACAGCTTTACAATTGGCCGATTCACCTCGTACGTGCACGAGGGCTGTCCGGATGGATACATGCAGATAGCGGAGTCAGCGCGAACGCCCATCGGCGGGATGTGGTGCGGCACCTCCTGGGGCCCCGTGCTCTTCTACAGCGAGACCCGCTCCCTGATATTCACCATCCGGCTGAACAGGTGGGCACACGCGCAGGACTAGCTCCCAGCTAGCGATTAAACACATAATTAACTGACCTCGATTCGTATTTATATGACCCGCAGACTGGCGAGGGATCAGAGTGGCTACAACTTCGACTTCCGCATCAGGTACAAGGTGCTCTCCAGGGACAGTTCGGTGACCCGCTACGGGGGCATTAAGCTGGCAGGTGAGTTTAACTAGGACTAACTGGTGCATCCACAGGGATCTAGTTATAATGCCCTCGAACGCTTTCCTCTTTTCAGAGTTAGCCCAGTGGCATAACCGCAGCAGCTTCCTCAACCAACAGCAACAGCAGCAGCAGCAGCAACAGCAACAGGCACCAGGCATTCTGGAGGACTTCACCAACTCGAGCCAAGCCCGTTCTGACCGTTATGGCCAGGACTTTAGCCTGTTCAGCGCTTACGCCAACAACAAGACCTTCATGGCCTCGCTGGAGAAGTCGCTGGCCAAGGACGAGCAGAACTACACGGAGCCCAAATACTATCTGGGTGAGTTGGGGAGATATTCCCTGGAAACCCTTACATATAAGTATTAAATTCTTCAAACTTCCAAATTAATTGTTACAATTAAATTCAGAGCACACCTTTTAATCACTCATTAAAAATAAATCTTGGCTGTTTCTCGCACTTGCAGGTGACCTCATTCCCGGGACCTACTGCTCGAGGATCTTCAGCGACTGCGACAAGAAGTCCTGCCGGCTGCAGTCGCCCAACTTCCCCGGCATCTATCCCCGCAACCTCACCTGCTACTACGCAGTGCGACAGGTGAGCAGAGAACAATTAAAACGAAATTAAACTCCTGCCTAATGTCCTGGCTTTAAGGGAGTGCCAAGGCAAAAGGTTAAACACACTCCCATGACATGGCCAACTCATAAAAGAGCACGAAAAGCGTAAAACGCTGTGCCTTATTTTTATTCATGCCACAACAGAGTTCAAAAAATCAAGAGACGAAAAAATTAAATGGCACTTTGCATTCCAAAATAGAATGAGCTTTTATTATAATTAACTGGAGGAGCACAAACTGCCGTCTGAAGCATCCCCGCCCGTTCCGAGCTCTTCGGCATTTTTAATATGTCTGCGCCGGCTGCCCGACGGGGATTCTCCTGGCACAGGACTCGTTGCCAATGGCAATCAACTGTTAAAGGTCTCACATGCTGTGGATGTCCCTTTTAAATTGCAAATTGTTTACTGCCTGCTAGCAGGGAACATAATGTGCCAGCCTTGGGTAGGCACGTAATTTAAAGTCGAGGATATTGTCTCAGCCCTGAAAAGGACAACAAAAGATTTCTGGAAAATAATCCACAACATTTTGGCTCTTCCTAAGAACTTGTATATATTGTTGTATACCAAAGGCAATAAAAATCATTTAGATAAAATACCCCAATCAATCTAGAACAATTGTAAAACTCAAAGATCAATCACCATTTGGTAATCCGCGCAGTAACCAGCCAAGGGAGCCGTCTGTAATTTAAATGCTCCCATTAATCCTCCCATCGCTAGGCGAGAAGGAAAGCGGAACTGGGACTGTCAAAGAAAACATCCCGTGCTTTGCCATGCGGCTCATTAATTTGCATTTAATTCTCCTGTCCACACAGCACGACGTGCCCCATGGCAAGCACGCCCTGATTCTAGTCAAACAACCGAAGGGCAATCTGGTCTGGATTTCCACCCAGGAAACGGCCGCGGCGAACAAAGTGGCACCACCGCCCAGTGCCAGCGACAAGGATAAGAAATTCGAGCCGAGGCTGAAAACATGGAATGACTGCGATTACATTCAGGTAATTAAATCTGCCTTAAATGCACTTTACCCTTCCTGCTCTCTGCTGTATGCTTTCTCTGCCCTATCTCTGTATCTATCTGTAACTCTGCATCTGTATCTGTATCTGTATCCGAATCTCCGGATCTGTATCCGCATCCGTTACTGTCCCCGTGCCTGTCCCAGGCCAGTTGCTCGATGAGCTCCTCTGTGTTTGCATTTGCCAACTTTAACGAGAGATCCAGCATAAAAATTACTTCCTCTGTTGACCAGAGGCAGGGGGAATTTTTTGGGGTAGTGGGATGGAAAACTGGGGAAAAACTGCGCAAAAAACGACAAATTGAAAAAGAAATGAGCAAAAATCTGAAATCAGTTGTTTGCCATCCCCGTCCCAGTCCATTTTCCCTCCGATTTTACACTGTCATTGCCCCGGCATTGTGTGTCCGAGTCCCGGGCCTGTCCCCACGTCCTCGTCCGAGTTCCCGGACGAAGTCCTTGGTACTCCATGCTCCATTCGCCGCCGCCATTCTCCGTACTCTATCCGTCCGACATTGCCTTGAGCACTCGATAGGCTCTCTTCTCTTCTGGCCAGCGCCAGTCGCGGGAAGTGTTAATTTCGTAGCCTATTTTTTGTTTGTCATCGGGGAGCGGGATCCATCCGCTCGTGCCCGTGCTGGAGTCCACATAAAGCCCCAACTTAAAAGGGGCAACTTTTGGATGAGCTCTTAATGAGCGTCGTGTATGCAGAATGGTGCATAAATGGGGATAAGCCGGCAGCGGGAAAGCGGCAAAGATGAGGGACACGAGCAGTGGAAATAAGCCGGCGAAATGGGATATGGTTGAGAGCAACGGTTCCAAGAAGTAGGATTTAATGATGGTACCTTAATTATATTAAAAATAAAAAGGCAGCCAATGGGATATTCAGAAGGGGCAAAAGAAAAAATATTTAAAGAGGGAACTAATTGCAACAGAAAACTGTTTAAATAGAAGGGAAATTAATTACTCTTTCTGGGATTATCTCTGTGTTGTCCACTATCTACGCGGAGACCTGTTAAAAAAAATATTTTCTGACTATATCTATACGAGATAAAGTAGAAAACATAAAAATGGATTGATTTCCTACAGTAGCAGATAAAGAATTAAAGCTCTGTGGCTTACTTGACATCAAGTAATGCTTTTTTTTAGAAATTAGTTAGATTCCAGAAAGAAAAAAGAAAAGAAATGGAATGGAATATTTAAAAACGAACAGTTTCCTCTTCAAATATGTATTTCTATATACTAGTAACCCGATTGAATATATGCCAAAACTTGTATCCCAGATTACCCCACAAACCCCAACCAAAGTATTTCTCTTTTGAGCACTCCCCTTCTCACGATTTCGCGAAATGCACCAAACTATAGAATCCGCTAAGCAAGTGATTACGATTACGATTACTCAAGTACCTATCAATGTATATGTATATTTTCTCCAATAGGAAAATGTAAAGCCCAAATGGAAATCCACGGTAATGCCAAACTAAAGAAAATGCTTCGCTCAGTTCAATGCAAATCGATTCAATTCAATTCAATTCAATTCAAACTCATGAATCCCACAAATCAATTTTAGTCGTAGAATTAGTAGAGAGCACTTGAACTCTGACAACAAACCACAAGCCACTCCACCACCACCTCTATCCGCCTCTCTCTCTTTCTCCATCTCTACTACATATTATATCTCTGTATCTCCACCATTAGCAACAATTATTTGCCATCCTTCGCTGTTCGAAACAATTAATCAAGCCAAATTGTATGCACAACCCCCTAAGCCCCGGCAAACAAACAACAAATCAAAATGATCTGGGTAAATCGACATCTATGGATTATCTATGGACTGGATAATATATTCATTAGCACACACGCGAGGGGAAAAATCTGTCATTGGATTTATATTAATGAACACTTGGCACGCACATCATAAATCGCACACAAAGCCAGCGGTCGAGCGGGTTGGGGGTGGGGCACACTTCGAGGACATCAAGGACATTAGTGGACGAACGTGCCAGGGACCCATGTAAATAATTGCCCCGGGCATTCATCATACAAAAGCGGAGAGGAGCAGCCAGGCAGTTGAGGATGCGATGCCACTTCTGATGGATTTCCCCACTTCCGGGCTCCATTCAGAGCCCTTTAAGCCGATCTGCCGCAGCGGTCAAAGACATTCCTCCACAGCGTTAGGGGCTGGCTTCCCTATGCATACACCATTACCATCCCCCAAAGCTACACTAAAACGTTTTGACGATTTCCGTGCCGAGGAATGTTGCTTTTAGTTGCCCATTTAGTCATCAGCAACTATTCAATTTCGCTTCGCAACAAAATCCCTCTGAAAGGATGACCCCGTGTCCTCCGCCAGCAATTCCCCCATTAAATGCTCGTTGTGGCGGCAAATCCTCCCGCTCCTTCCTTTGGACGGACCATCCTCGTAGCCCGGAGACCATGCCGGGTAACCCCTTCTTTACTTTTTGCTTATTCAGTTGGAAAGCAATCCGCTCGGACGTTAGCGCCATTTGCAAGGATTGCACGAGAATCCTGGCTCCTACCGGCCGGCCTGCACTCTGCCTACAAATTGTCCTGCGTTCGCCATTCTCCAGTGCCTTTTTTTTACCACTTTTTGTCGCGCTCTTAAGCCAAAATGTCCAAAAGTGCTGGCCATTTTGGTGCGGCATGTGTGAATAATCGCCGGATGGGCAAGAGTCCCGCAGCCTGAGCATGGGCAAAGGAATGGAAGCCATGGAATCTCTCTCTCTCTGTTCACTGGGACCCACTCAGAGAAATATATCCGTTTAACTATTAATTCATCATCATGGCTTATCTCTTGGTGAATCAATAATTATAAATTGAAAAATGTTCAACACCTGGGAATTAAGGAAAACATTTATGGCCCCTGATCTAGGGATAAATATAATGAATCATAAATAAGTCTCTCTAGGCCATAAATCCAAGCAAATTCATTTAAATTCTCTGGAATTCTTGTGGCCATGTTTCTCTTATTTTCTTTCATTTAAAATAACTTCATATTTAAGTGAACTATTTTGTTCTCTGTGCATCAACCCTTCTTCTCATGAAATATGCAACCCAAAAAGATCTGAGGGTCAAAAGGCACAAAAAAAACCTCCTATATAGTACGACCCCCATCTGTGTCCTCCACTAATTTGTACAAATGCCGCGCTTTCAATAAATTTGTGGTCACAAATTACCTGGACCTCTTGCACAGGTTTACTGGGTGTCCTGCGGCTGTGGCTACGGCTCCGGCTCCGGCCTCGAAATCTGGTCTGCGGTCTCTGGCATAGTTTAAATTTGCGGCCAGCTGCACAAACAAGGGCGACCGGGAAACAGAAACCTCAGCTAAATTAATGCAAAAGTCGCTGGCCACAAAACTAATTTGTCATGCGTTGGCCAAAAGGTGGGAAGTGCCTCTGGTCAGGGACCCACACTGTCGGTCGTCACTCCTGGTTCCAAAGCCATTACCCCCTGTACCCTGTGTGTGTGTGAATATATAGTGGGTATAGCGCCCACTCTGACACCCCACAGCAAGGCCAACTCAATTAAAATGCGCACAATTATGCGCAAAATGCCAAAGCCAACAGAAACCGCACCTAAGTGTATGCGATCAGTTTATGCGAATTATGTTTATGGGAATTAGAAAAAGTTTGCCAAGGTGCCAGTAAAATATAGTTATTAAATACAAAATTACTAGAAACTAAATGAAACTCTTTCATTTACACTAAAAATCAATGTTTGTTTTGGAATTACCATTATATTTCTCTGCGCAAGTTATACATAAAAATTGACAAATACCGGAAGTAATCAGAATTAATCAGTAAAGTTAACGAGTTCTTACCTTTTTTGTAATAAAAGAAACCCATCATGACACTCAATATTTTCAAAAACGCCAATGAGAACCAGCCTGAAGACCTTTATGGTAAAATAAACTGTAAATAAAATGAATTTACTATTCAGAAATACTTTAATAATTATCAAAAATAGGATCAAGAACTAGGACCTTATAAAGGTCAAAAGTCATGAAGACCATGATTTTTAAACTCACATTCCAGAACATTAAACGTAGCCCGCATAAACATCCTTCCTTCACTTAAAACAAACTTTAAATGAGCTCAAAATGTTCGACATTTAGTGGACATCAAGTGGCGGACACATCAAAGCCATTGTGCTCAACTACTTAGACCTCGGCCAGGGTCCTTCCCATTCCTCCGTTGGCTAACACGCCGCACCATTACTTTCCAACGTCCTGGGAAGCGGAATGTAACCAAAAATCACGTATACGTCCAGTGGCCATTAAGTAATACGAGAGCCCGGTTGCCAGCTGCACTTTGGGTCCACTTCTTTACAGCAATTACCGTTCTTTCGCACTCAGTTCGACTCAGCCGCACCGTACCGCCCTTCTGAACCCATTTTGGCCACACTCGGCCTTCAGCTTCAATTACTACACGGCGAGAAAAACACCAAACCACCAAAATTATTTGTAGCACTTTTCTAACACATTTTATCGACAATATTAAAAAAATAAAATTAAAAGAATATTATGTTGAGGATCAAAAAAGCTGTGATAAAGTGATTAAAGTAAAACCAATTCATTTATACTCATTTTAGAATATATTCAACCAATTCTAATGTTTCTAAATGTCTTAATGTTGATATTAATTATACAAAATGCTTGCACGACTTTTTATTGATTGATAATGTTGGATTATTTTAAAATAATAAGTTAAAATAAGACAAACTAAGATACTAACACTTTATCAGTGCCTTTTTTCTCTAATTAAAAATATATTTTTAATATGCTAGCCACCCGTGTTTTTGTATAAATAATTCAATCCGAGTTCCGGTATATTTGTCCTCTGTAACATTTAGTTAGTGGCACCCACATGGTGAAATCAAGAAACCACCACCCACATTTGTCGCCCGACTCACTCATTTCGTTCTCTCCTCACCCAACTCTGCTTTCTCTCTCTCTCTCTGTCTTTTCGTCTCTCTCTGTGTTCGTCCTTTTTGGGCCCGCAGGACTACGTGACCGTGTACGATGGGTATACCACACGTGACCCCATCATTTTGAAGTTCTGCGGCGGCGGTCAGGCGGTGCCGGCGGCCGTTTCCAGCGGCCCGGAGCTTCTGGTCGAGTTCAGCACGTCGCCGTTTGGCACCTTCACCGGCACCTCGTCGCAGGTCCTGCCACTGTACGGCTTCCAGCTGGAGGTGAGTACCGAGTCCCAGAACAATCTGCCATTTTAATCACTTGTCTTCGGTTGTTTGCGTTTGCCTCGCAGGTGGAAGTTCAGTTCGTGGACATCCAGAGTCCCACGTACTCGAAGAACAAGAAGCCGTGCGAGTTTTGGATTCGCGGCGCCGGCCGTGGCATACTGGAGAATCCCAAGCACTCGCTGGCCCCGAACTCCACGTGCCTGTACCACCTACAGGGGCTGGGCGTCTTCAAGACCTTTGATCACCTGAGTCTGTCGCGGCGGACGAGCAGCCAGTCGGGTATGCACCAGCCCCTGTCGCGCTTCAAGGTCTGGATTTCCGTTCTCAAGTTCAACTTGGATCCGGAGTTCGGGCGAGCGGATGAGACATCTGTGGGAGCGATAGGTGTGTTGCAAACGCAGGAGGATTGCACTGGCATGCTGCGCATCTGGGATGGAACTCTGAGGGATGCTCCAGTCTGCAAGGACTTAAATTGGTAAGATTACAAGAGTAAAAAACGGTATTTATATCGTATATATTTATCCTCTTCTCTGTTTATTTCTAGTGTTAGCGAGACGAGCAGCTACAACACCTTGGGTCACTACGCCCACAATTCCACCAATGTTATTGCGCGATTCTGCAGGGGCACAATACCCCGCACCTGTGATCGCTCAAACATTAATGAGACCTACGCCCGACCCTGCACCATCTCCGAGAGCTATGTGTCCACCAGCGATGCCATCACACTGGAACTACGCAACACCGAGTCCACTGTGCTCAGGTGGTTTTTTCCCCAAAAGATTATGGCCTTCGATAACTCTCAACTTCCTTCCTTTCTCGTAGACCACTTGACTTCAAACTCAAGTACGAGTTTATTGACCTGCACCAGGATGGACTTCCCTGGGGTGGCGGCGAGCATGATTGCAATCGAAAGTTCCTCAGCAACATGATGGACCGCAAGGATCCAGCCATTTTCCGGAGTGTTCGAAACATATTTCTTTTCGGAAGAGGCGGCACCAGGAATCTAAAGTGTATCTATAAGTTTGAGGCCCAACGAGGAGAGAGGGTCAGGATCAAGCTGCGTAAGGTGACCACCACCAATCGACCCTGCTATTCGCGTGTGGACGAGGACATAAACCGATCCTTTTGCTATGGAGATACCAATGTCAGAATAGAGGTAGGTTAAATCCTATACACCCGGGAGTAGGTTACACAAGAGGCTCATCTTTCTTTCAGATCTTTGAGAGGCCCTATCACGACTCCATTTTGCTGCATCGCGGCTGCATGTGCAACTCCTCGAACCAGTCCCACCTTCCAGTAGAGTACACCTCCACGAGTCGCGATGTGGAGGTGCACTTCATTGCCCAGAACATGACCACTTTGGATGACCCGGATACGGTTAACTTCGAAGGCATGTTCGAGTTTGTCAAGGCCCCCACGAGCTGTAAGGATGGACGTAGGAAGTTCGGTCCCAGTGGTACCATAGATATGACCTTTGGGGACGTAAGTACAGATCTTTGATATGTAACTTAATTCAAGTTTAAGTTAATGGAATCGTATGCTTCAGGTGGAGTGCCGCTCGAGACCCTGGTTGATTGAGCCTTCGAATGGCAATAAGTTCTTATATGTGCGGCTCAAGGCTATCTTTCTGAGTAAACACAATCCCATGAAGACTCTGAACACGACCTTTATTCAGTCGGATACGTGGAGATGTGAGACCAAGTCCAGAGCTGTGCTGACAACGTCAGAGGGTGGGTTTAGTTGCGATCTATATTTTTATAAAATATTTTTTAAGCGACATTGTTAAATCACACCCACAGGTCTTACCATTGTGGCCTGCCCTCTGAGTCCCGACTCGAGTGCCTACGAATTTGTGGAGATCTTCAGCTCGGGATGGAATGAGAGGCCCAACTTTGCGCTTATCAATCGTTCTCGGGCCATCAGCGTGGAGTTCCTACGACCAGGAAATGGCGAGTACTCCTTTAACTGGATGGAACTGATACCCCGGCCCACGCTAAGCATGGCGGGTTAGTATTGAACTTTTATTTAATGAAAATTCAAATTAAATATATGTTATGTCCGACAGAGGATTGTCAGTTCAAGTGCGCCGAGCTGGGCGCCTGTGTGAATGCCAGCGTCTGGTGCGATGGTGTCGTCCACTGCCCCTCAGGCGATGATGAGGCCTTCCTGCAGTGCTCGGCCCTGATGAAGCTGCCCGCCGAGATCCTGGCCACTCTCTGCCTGATCTTTGTGCTCTCGTGTTGTGCGTTCGCTGCCTTTGCCTACAAGTAAGCGGGGTTGATCCTTGTGGGGGAGGCTTATTTACCGAATCCCAAAAACGTTATTATTTTTTTCAGGAAAATCAAACGCAAGCTGCGCGGCTCCTCGGTGCTGCAGACGCGACTCAAGTCGCTCAGCTCGATGGACACCGCTGTGCTGGATGAAAAGGAGGTGATTTGCTGACAAAGCGACAATTCTGTGCGTTACGTGGAGATCGACCGTGTAACCACGGTCTGATGCTCGACGGCCAGTAACGTGCAGAATTGTGCCCCGGAACAGACACCAGAATCGCCACCACAAGCTAACCAAGAAACAGAAACCACAGCCACAACTAACGCGAATGCGAAACGCAACAATGAAACGATCAAAAGAAAAGGCAACATTTTTTCGCAATCAAAATCAAAATCAAAACCAAAACCAATACCAATACCAAAATCAAAATCGTTCACTTGTTTTTCAAACCGCATTTATAAGAGATTCAACCGGAGTCCGCGACCCGTGGCAGGATCTCGTTGTTTCTATTTGTATTGACCTCTATTTTATAGATCGCATGACTCGTGCCGGATGACTCATGCTCTTTTTTTCCAGTGTCGCGTAATTTTATAAGCAATTTTCTAGGCCTAGGGTTTTTCGTATGTATTTTCGATATAATTTCCCAACTCGACCCACTTGAGCACACATATACTGTACATAACACGGAAGGACAAGGACCAGAAATCGAAATCGGACTGACTCTGACCAGTTAATACTTCCTCTAGGCGCTCGTCTCCTTGGTTCTTACAGAGTACTCATAGACCTATGTAGATACAACTGTTTCCTAATAGCCTTTAAGTGTATCGTACTATGCTAATCGAACCGACTAAACAAAAGCGGAGTAATAGATACATCCAATCAATGAGCTAGAGACCATATAATGATAAGGTGTGTAACGCCTTATGATATTTTCGAACTCGTTCCAAGCTGTTTCTTACAATTTTTGTTGAGGGAGAGCACACACTCTCCTTTGCGCGAGGGTGCGAGGGTCGTAGAAAGCAGGCACATCATTTAAATGGGCGTTACGCATCTTATCGATATAGTATCTTTAGCAGACAAGCAGGAGGAGGATTAGTTTTTTTCGTGGAGTGTTTAAGAAACTCCCACAGCATTTATTATGCGGCGCACAAAAAACAAAAAAATATGAAGAAACCAAAGGAAAAATACTCATAATTAGTAAAAAATTAAATGGAGCAGATTAATCGACGATTCCAAGCGTAGATCGTAAGTGGAACATGTTTTACATTTTAAGATTGATGGATGCATCGTAAACGTAACATAAATTAGTCGCCGGGGGGACGAGGGATGGGACGGGACGCAATGTTTAGTGGAATATGTCAATATATATTATATAGAAGCTAGATGAATTCGTTAGTTGTTTAATAGACGTTGTAGTGATCATGGATAATATCAGCATAATCAAAGCTAAATCAAGCCAACAACTTAGAGGTATCTCGTCGTATTCAAAGTACTCAAAACTCCAAGTCGAAATAACAATAAGTCGTCGTCAGTCATTCAGTCAGATCTCACGCCCATTGTTGTTAATGTTGATTGTTTGTTGTCTCCAAAGTGCACAGTTCGCTCTCATAGACCAACCATGCCACATCATCTAGCGCCTGCTCCCTCACACCAAAACCAACTCAAATCCGATCAGATCTAAACCAAAAATCTTTGCATGGTAATCCTCGTATGTTGGCTCTCGGCTTCCTCGATGGCAGTTGGCTTAATCGAATCCTTTTCTATTTTGTATTCTCTCTTTGAACATCCCTTTTTGTGTCGAAGAAAAAACCCGTCGTTGAGACCAAGATCTAAGGCAAAGCAAAGCAAAGCAAATGCCCGGCCTGGCCAAAAGGAGGGAGCAGGATCAGGGATCAGGGACTCCGAATCAGAGACAACAGAGAACAACAGAATCAGTGTGTGAATCAAGCGAAATGCTATTTTTGTTTATACTCTTCTTCCTTTTTAAGAACTGTAAATAAACAAACAGAAGCTGTATGATATTAACAATTTTACATTGAGCGTTTTATTTGCCATTCTGATGTACTCACACCTCAGTTGCACTCTCAAATAGTGAACATGTTTTGATACTCGAATCAAACTCAGACAATAAACGCTAAGGTCTACTCCTTTGTAACTCGAAGGTAACTTATTTCAATTACTGATTGCGACGCAGGGCAGCAAAGCAATTTTGGGAATGGCCTGCCGCTGATTACATACAAGCGTAAATAATTATATTAAACCAAAACCTAAACGCTCAACTAACTACTAATATTAAATTAAACCCTTAAATATTAAAAACATGACGAGTTATTAGAAACTGCCCAAACTGAAACCAATTGAAACAATGTTTGTCGTAAACTAGTTTAAAGAGCGATCTTATGACCGAACTGAAACCGGATGATGATAAGTATCGCCAGCAGAGTAGATTTTTAAATTTTAAATTAGTTTAAAGCGAAACCTAACTGATAATTAAAACACGTAACACGGTAAACCAGCATGACTAAATAATTCGAATGTTGAAAGAAAAAAAATCATATCAGATTCTAAAATGATATTAAAATTAAATGGAAAACAGAACAACTTAATAAACGAGCATTTAAATCCCAAAAAACAAACTGCATGAGAACATTATTTTTTACAGGACTCTTTACATCGGATACATGGTACATAAACACAAGTAGATACAATAAATAAATATATGTATACATAAATGGGTCAGGCTTCTTTTAATTATAGTTCCATCTGCTTATACGATGCCTTTATCGGCTTGATTCTTTAGTTTTTACTATCTTTTAAGTGGAATATGTTTTTACATTAATACCGAAGTTTTAAGTATCAAAAAATTACACTTTTAAATTTAAATTATTATTATCGACTTTCGCGTCAAATAGTGATGCATTATTCATCCCGTTACATTGTTTTTAAGGTTATTAAAAAAAAACAAAATAATGATTTTATTCCCAAAGATTATAAGAATCTGACCAAAATTACAAAACTTTCCTCAGTGTGTTTTATTTTGTCTTATAAATAAATAAGGATCTATGAAATATAATTAGGAGCATATTACTAATCTTTCAAATACGTAGGAAACTGAGTGTCCTCAGAGGGTGGCGCTGGTATAGTCACTCCACCCGTGTCAACGGCTGGTTCATGGGGCAACGAGTCAACGCTCTCAAGCGGCATAAAGCAATCCGCGGATATCTGCAGATTTTCCATTTAACCCGTGTATATTGCATATTAAGAATAATGGACTTACCTCTCCGTTCTTGTCGGCCAACTTGCGGGGATACTTAAAGCCGGCAGCGCGTGTGGCATCCATCGAATCCTCACAGTTCGTGATCAGTCCCTGCCGATGATCCTGCTTGTGGGCCAGCAAACGCTCGGCATTGATGGAGGTGTAGCTGCAAAGGTCGCAGCATAGATCGCGATAGGCCTCCGCATGGTTGAGGCGCATGTGACGCTTCAGGGCATTGGCCTGGATGCAGTAGTAGTCGCACTGACTGCACTTGAGGGTGCTGCTGCTCTGGCTAGCCTGACTGGTGTGTCGTTGCCGATGCTTGTGCAGGACACTAGGATCGCGGGTGGAGAATTTGCACTCGCCGCATTGCAGCGGCTTCTCGCCGGTGTGCTGTCTCATGTGAATCTGAGATGAGATAAAGAACAAATTATTATGTATATACCAGCACTATGTGGAATGCTTACTATTAAGCTGGCTTTGCGCGCCGTCTTCTTGCCGCACACATTGCATATGAAGGGCTTAATTTTGTTGTGCACCGTCTTAACATGCTTGGAGAGCGTCTTTCCGTTGACAAACTTTCGACTGCAAATCTCACAGGTCTTCTCCGCATAGTATTTGTTCTTCTTGGACGCCAAAGGCGCCGGCGCTGCCTGTTGTGTGGCCAACTCGGCGGACTGTTCCTTAAGCTTCTTCATTCGCTCAACAGCGTCCAGGGAGCGCAGCACCCTGGATCGCCACTTCTTATGGACTCTCATGTGTCGCCACACCAGAGCTGACACTGGCGATTTGTATTCGCAACCGAGAGCGGGGCATTGCAGGAAATCCACATCCAACTGGTGGGCTTTCCATAGGTGAGCAGAGCAACGACGCCAGTGGGCCAGCTCCAAGCCGCACTTGCAGCAAGCAAAACCGCTGTCCTTGTGGCAAATGGAGTGAATTTCCATTTTCTCAGCATCCTGGAACTTGAAGGGACAGTCTTTGCTGAAGGAGCACCTTTAAAAATGACATATTTAGTAGAGATTTCTGTACAAGTTCTTTGATTCTACCTACGCCACTTGCATGTTGGCCCGCAAGACCAGGCGGAAATCCTTGAAGGGCATGGGCTGGAGCTCACTGGGTGCTTGGTCTGCATCCTCCAAATGCGGGTCAGGGATTTGTTTATCCTGCGCGTTCCTGCCTACTTGCCTACTTCCTTGTTTTGCTGATTTGCTCTTAGGGCCGGACACTGATTGCAGTGGTTGACAGCCGTGGAAAAACACCATGTGCCCGCGGAGGTCCTCATGGAGGTCATATTTTCGTAGGCACAGGCTGCACACATAAACGATGCGCGGCGAATTCTCCATTTCATATCACATCCGCTGAAATTTGTTTTGTTTTTGTGCTAAACTATGGATCTCAGTTAAGTGTGACCGCTCATTCCACTTGTTGTTCCGCATTTTTTGAGGGCAAATGATGCGGTCATACCTTTGTTGACAACCGCCAATATTTGAAACAACAGACACGTTCATCATTTAATGATTCGTTTTAAATTAATAATTGTCCCTAAGCTACCTATTGCCTCTATCAAATCAATTAGGACTGTATTTTTGCTCTGCTAACTCCTGGATTCTTCTTTTCCGCACATTAGTGTTCATGGCGGGATCCATCGATAGAAATATGTGAAGGGCAGCGCGAGAGGCAAACATCGGCGACGGCTAGTTGTATTAAAAATTTTTATTCTCTTTCAAACCCCGCTCGAGAAATACTAAGCGTGTCCTTCGAAGCCTGACCTCAGGAAAAAGCTGTTCTAAAATATTGGCCTCTCGTTCTCTCTCACTGTTTTGGAAAAATTTTTTACTATCTGGATCATGATCTGGATAGTGTGCTTTAAGCTGAAATGAAAATGGGTGATACCTTTGATAAAATAGGTGGGAAACATTATTGGTGTGCACAGGAACAAAAACATATACTCTTGACTTAAGGAAAATGCCTGTGTGTTTCTAAAGACATAAAAACCTAAAGAATGTTTTTAGGTTTGCAGGAGAGTATAACTTTAATCATAGGAGTCAAGGAAATATTTAAATTTTGCGTGTTAAATTTCTGGCAGGATCGACAAGTAATAAGGTCTGGCAGGAAAAAATTGTATAAAGGCATCTTTATGTAAAGCAACGGAAAAGTACGCCAGATTAGGCGGATCACATTTATGGGCTGGCCACTTCCGCGGCGAAAAAGTTTCGTTTTCAATTATTTATTATTCTTTTTTATTATATACCTACAGCTGTGTTCAATGAAATAGCAGTGCTTACGACCTGCACTTTAAAGATGGGAAAATACTATTACAAACACTATTTTGAAATCAAATTTTTTCATAAAGGCTTAGTGTATTCAATTCTTAATAATACAACACTTATTTCATTTGGATAACTTAAATACTTTAGAAGATATAGCTTATAACAGAGCAAAACCTATATATTATGCTGTTCATTAAAATAGCAGTGAAAGTAATAAATTAAGAAAAAAATGTAATAAATCTTAAAATATTTTATAAAAACCATAATCCTACTAATATACTATTTGTCTATGACCTAATATTTGGTTGAATAGCCATTATTAGCTATCACATCCTCACACCTTAGTGGTATGGAGTCCACCAAATCTTGAAAACGCTTGAGAGGAGTCTGGCCCCATTCCTCCTGCACAAACTGTCAAAGCTGCGGCTTAGAAGTCGGGGACTTCTTTGATACGGAGCGCTTGATGTCCCCCAATAAATATTCGATGAGATTTAAATCCGAGGACTGTTCTGGCAATGTCATTTTCTTTGCAAAAGCACTCCTTGGCCACTTTTCTGGTGTCCTTAGGACCATTTTCCTGCTGAAACGTTCAAATTAATGGCATCTCTTCCTCAGCATACTGCTGCATTACAGTTTTTAATATTTTAACATAGGAATATTGATCCATGATCCCATTGATCATAAGTATGGGACCTACACCGTTGTACGAAAAGCATGCGCATACCATGATTTTAGGGCCACCGTGCTTTAC
>VNJV01004216.1:0-11241 GCA_008042635.1 Drosophila nikananu | reverse complement strand
CTTCGGCTGCGGAGGTTGAACCTCCGTGGACCGCTGGCGTTTGGTGGCGCTCCTGCCCGCGACTGCGTTGGCTTGCTGGGCGTTGGGGGCCGCTTCCCTTCCCGCCTTGACAGGCTGGAAGTCCGGCAGTACGCCTTTCGCCCATTTGATGAGACCCGCTTGTTCCGGGTCCGCCTCCATGGCTGGGTTGGCGTGCGAAAGGATGAAGGCCGCTCGTCTCCGCTCTTTGTACAGCGTCTTCTTCTTCCTTTGCTGCTGCTGGGCCGTGCGTCCTGTGTTGGGTTTACCTCCGGAGCCGCCCGCGGTCACGTCGAGGGACTTGCCCCCGATCACGCCACTTGGCGGGCCCATTGGCTCACTCTTCCCAGTAACACTGGCCCCCGGATAAAGGCGCTCTGAGGTGCTCTCCTCTTCCTTCTTAAGCACTCGACCGCTTAGCGTCTTCGAGTTCTCTTTGAGGGGGTTGTCCCCTTCCGCCCTTGAGGTTTGGCGGTCACCTATGTTTTGTTTTTTATAAGTCTTGTTCATTGTTGTTCCCACGAGTATGCTGGGATGGGAATGGTCCACCACGGTAGAGCCCGCATACCGTGGTAAGCCTAGTTTAAACTGATGGGTCGGCCGGTCCACCAGAGTTCGCATACTAGTGTCCAAGCACCCCCGGACACGCATTCCTCGGCATATGCTGTTCCACCTTGGATTGGGGTAATTTTTTGGGCAGGAGTTTTCTTCTCCCCGCCCGACTACCATTCGTCAGCATCCTCAGCAGAAACATGACCTACTGGGACCTGCTTCCAGCCGCCCTCACGGGGAGAGTAAAGTCGCACTTCCAACGGGCGAACAGTTACGGCGGATGATTTCTCACCCGATAGTCCCCCTGTCCGCCCGCTGGTTGACGGCCCTCCGTCATTAAAAGTCACGCAGAACTGCGATGCAAAGTCAAAGCCAAGTATTACGTCGTTCTTGATGTGATTGTTTGGTATCACAACAAACTTTTGTATGGCTTCGATCCCGTCAACGTGTACTCTGCCCATAAATGAACCTAGCGGCTGCGTCTTAGCGTTTCCAAGGCCTCGTAGAACGGAATAACACTTCTGCATCCCCGTACTTTGAAGTTTATTGTACAAAGACTGACATACGATTGACACATTGGATCCTGTGTCCACAAGGCAGGCGACCTCTGTACCGTTCAGCAAAACTACTTTCAAGCGCTTAGTATCTTTTACGACTTGAACACTTTTTACAGCTTGTGGACAATTTGCAGATATATGACCGCTGCCTGCACATTTAAAACATTTTGTTTCTGCCTTGCAGTCTTTTCTCATGTGTTCATTAGAGCCGCAGTTGTAGCAACGAATACTTTTTCCATCGGTTATATTTTTTCTGCCACCACTGTATTGCTTTTGCGGTTTTTCGATAACACACTTGCTCTCGTACAACTCATATTTTTCCGACAGTTCGCTGTATGATTTGCTGCTGTATAATGCAAATTTGAACTCGCTTTTAATATCCAGCCCGTCAACTATATAAGCGATAATAGACTCAACATCGACTTGTCCAAGCGCTGCAATTTTTTTCATTGTTAGTATGTATTCGTGCATGCTTTCGTCGCTCTTCTTCTTCCTGTGCGTCAACTTTGCATGTACATCGGCACTTTTCGACGCGCGCTTAAATTCGCCAATTAGGGCATTTTTAAGTTGCTCATATGTGCTCACCAACTCTGACTCCAGAAACAACTTGGCCATTTTAACCATTTTTCCTCGTGCCTGCACATATCGTTGTTTTTCCGTAAGCTCATATGCATCTGCATTCTGCTCAAAATTTTCAAGCCAAATCTTCACTGGGATGCTGACGCCATCGAAGTCGGGTACAATTTTTGCAAAATTGTCTGCAGTTACTTTCGGCTCTTTCTGGATAATTTCATCAGCTTGAATCTTAAGAGTAAGCAGCTGAATTATTTGTTGTAGACTTTTATTACTCTCTGCTTGCATCTATTTTATTTGGTCTGCACACACTTCTGACAGACGCTGCTCTTCTGCATTTTCATTTTTGTCTCCTCGCTTTGCCGACGACCGTGTGACAGCACCATATCGCTGTCCCTTTCTCTCCTCCTCACTCATGCTTTCGTATTCGCTGCTTGATGCCAGCTCAATTTTATTCACCATGTTTCTAGAAATTTCCAACCCACGCCAACCAACTTGCGAAACTCACCACGCTTCCAGAAATTTCCGACCGACGCCAACCAACTTGCGAAATTCCCCACGCTTCTAGAAATTTCCGACCGACGCCAACCAACTTGCGATATTTCACAACTTTTTATTTACAACTTTATATTTGGCACTTTGGCCGTAATTCTACAACTGTGCAACTTTCTGCATTTTACAAATGGGTAAACTTTTTATTGTTTTATTGGTTGAGCCCCCAAATGTAGGATGTTTATTGTTTAGCACAATTGTTTATCTTAGTAATATTTTGATATTATAATGGTTTGCTTATTATATTTGGTATTTAATAAAAAGATGACTCGTGCCAACACTTCTTGATCTCCGGACATACGACGACTACGCAACTTTGCCTTACTCCGGACACGACAACTTTCGGCTTGACTTTTTTTTTTGTAATGCACAACTTTCAACTCGCTTTGTTCTTCTTCGACTGACTCTAAGCTTGTCCTTTTTCTTATATCTCCTTCTTCCTCTTCTGCCTGCGCTCACGACGCTACCCTTTGCGATGATTATCGATCATCGCATATCGAAAACTATCGTTACGTACATTTTCCATTTAGATAATTCTAAAACAACGAAACCTAAATTTTGCTTAAACTGGATGATGGAGTGAATGTTTGTTAGCTTCAATCCATTCATCAAGCACTGTTGTAGGGATTTATAATGAATTATATATTTCTCCTTGTTACGGAGATCAGCTATAAGCTTCTTAACTTTACAAGTTGAAGAGAGAAGCTTGTTTGCAGGACAGAAAGGGAGATCATTATGTAGATCATGTAATTCATATGGATATTCTAAGTCTACCTCTAAAATATAACCGTACTGTTTGAACGTTTGAATTTCCTCATTTTCTAACCACTTAAATTCCCCTTAGGGTAAGGACTCAGACATGGCCCAACCATACAAATTATTTGCATCCACATACATTAAATATTCTGATTCTTTAGAAGAATCAAAATCTTTAAGGTACTTGTTGGAGCAGTTGTTTAAGTTTTCATTGTTAAATATAAGTTATATGTAAGCCTAGTTGTTGTTAAATATGAATTCGAAATGAAATGTAAATGTAAACAAATGAATTGTAAAAAGCTTATTAGCTTGAGCGCACTGATAAGCTTTCGTTCTTCGTCGGATCAGAATGTTCGGATGCTGCTCGCGACAAGAGAGTCGTAAAACTGAAGTCGAAGCTGCTGGCTGCGCCCGCGCAATAAAAATATTTGGAAACGAACCTCTTGTCTTTTTTCTTTTGATTCATGATGAAAATTTCCCAGCTAGGCCGCCAGCCGCCAGTCCTAATTCTTAACAAATTTTCTTCGGGAAAACTCTCCCGATTTTTCATGGCGCCCGAACAGGGACTACGGCTAACATTTATTTAATTTTTGGGTGCGAAAAAACGAACAAAATAGTGCATTTTTCGTCGTCTTGGCACCTGTACCGTTTTTTCTCTATTGTTGGCGAAATAACCTAGCTGGTGGAATTCGGCGAATTATTTTGGATTTGGCGGACATTTTGGACATTTGGAGTGGAAAAGGAAAGTCATTGGAAATTATGCCAAATAATAACCAGGTATTCAGTGCCAAAAATTAAAAATAATAAGCACTCCACTTTTTTTGTGTATTGTGAGCGTTAATAATTCTTGGCATTGTGGTAAATTGCACTAAAAACATACGGTCAAACTGCAAAAGTTCAGTAAACCTACATACATACATATACATAACGCCAGTTTGCCGCCAATGTCGTTTCCCTTTTTGTGCAGTTGCAAGGCAGTTATTTGTCTGCTATATACACGGTGTCAGTGGCCAACCATAAATACCAAGCACATTGGTTGTTTTCAGCAGTACATACTGTGGCAGTGGCTCTCAAACCGTACATAGTGGAAAGTTCCTGCAAAACTAGGCAGTGAACTTAAGCCCCTCTCACATTTGTATGTACATGTATGCATTTGCGTGAACATTAATTCGATTTATAGTGAGATATTTGGCCTTAGAAAATTGTATTACCTTTTTTTTAATTTTTCGGCGGTGTTTGTGGGCATCTTTAACCCGAATGGGATCCACTTAAATATTTCGGACAGTTTATGTGTCATATAAAATTCAAATGTTGTGCATTTTCGGCTTTGGTTTTACCCATCAACGGTACACACCATACAAACTACACATTTAATGATTTAAGAGCGTCTGTCGAGGATATGTGCATAATCACAAAGGCTTTATATCGGTCCGCAATGAGTCGAGTCGAGGCTCCGAGACTTAGTCACGGGGATAACAGTGGGTTTCGTCATTCGTCCTATTTACCAAAAATGAATTTTCCCAAATTCAGTGGAAAACATTCCGACTTTAAAAATTTTATAAGTCTTTTCTAGAGCTTAGTGCATAATGACCCGTCTCTAACTGTTATCGAAAAATTCAACCATTTGATGACATGTCTAACAGACGATGCATTAGGAACTGTCAAGGCGTTTCAAATTTCGGATTTAAATTATGAGAAGGCATTGGCTAGTCTGAAAAACGTTTACGACAATAAATTGATTTTTTTCGAAACAATTTCTCAATTGTTTGACCTCCCTCAAGTATCGAAACCATCTGCATCAGGCTTGAAGTCCCTTATTGACGAAATGTCGTCTTTATGCGTCATTACAGTCGTTGGGTAGTGAAAAGGACATAAATAACGCAATTTTTATTCACATTGAAATGTCCAAGGTAGATCACACTACAAAATCCCGATTTGAGGAACAGCTTGATTATAACACGCCACCGACATGGTCCGATTGTGTGATTCAATTGAATCGAAGATATCAACATCTAGCTGCTGAGGACTCAACCAAAAGTAAAGGGAAGGTTAGCCAAGCTTCCAATAAGGGATATTCCAAATCCTCCTTCTCATGCACACAGACAGACCGCAGACCGGAATCAAAGTGTCCATATTGCTCAGCCACAAATCACAGTTTAGGCAGTTGTCAACCTTTCATGGCTTTATCGGTGATTCAGCGGTTCGATTTTACAAAACAAAATCGGTTGTGCATAAATTGTTTAAGTTCGGGTCATCCAGTGAAGAAGTGCAAAGCAACAAAGTGTCGTGTTTGCTCTAAGCCTCATAACACACTTCTTCACAGATACGGGGTAGAGCAGCGATCATTTTCGTCGGGATCAGCTCCTCAAGTGTATGTCCAGGCATTTTCAGTAGCAGTTGATCATAATCATCAAGCTCATTCTTGCCATGTGGCTAGTACTGACCAAGTTATTCTTGCTACTGCTGTCGTTAAAGTACGGGATAGATTTGGACAGTTTCAATTAGCACGAGCGCTGTTAGATTCAGGATCTCAAATCAATTTTATGGCAGAGGACTTAGCACAGCGTTTGCGGTTACACAGGCAAGAATTAAATCTAAATATCACTACAGTAGGGAAAAACAACTCGGTAGTACGGCACAAAGTCCACACGTCAATTCAATTTCGCGTCAATGCTCAAAGTTTCGTTACCGATTTTTGGATGTTAAGATCAATTTCATCTTATCAACCCGATCACGAAGTCAATTGTGCCCAATGGAAAATTCCGGCAAACATTGAACTGGCAAACCCTCGTTTCACAAGCCCGCAAAAGTGGACTTACTGATTGGCGCAGAATCCTTTTTCGATCTTTTGAGCGTAGGCAAAATAAAATTGGGTTCTGAACATCCTTCACTTCAGAAAACTTTACTAGGATGGATTGTTTCGGGAAAGTTCACTCAACGCGCATCGAAGAACGCTCAGGTATGCAGCGTCTTTGGCAAAGAAAATTTAAGTTCTCTTGACTCTCTGGTGGAACGATTTTGGGAATTGGAACACGTTCCTGAGAGATCGTGGGCTGTTTATACAGCTAAACGACTTTCTTGCGAGCAGCACTTTGAGCAAACCGTACACAGGCTTTCGTCTGGTCGTTTTGAGGTGAAGTTGCCATTTAAGGAAGATCCGAGTGTCTTAGGCTTATCCTTCGAATCGACAAAGCGCAGATTTCTTGCATTGGAACGCAAGCTTGCAAATAATCGCGAGTTACATGACATGTATCAGGAGTTTATGAGAGAGTATCTTAACCTTGGACACGTGTCACAGCTTCCAACACCTCCTCCAGAGAAACACTATTACATTCCACATCAATGTGTCTTAAGACCTGATAGTAGCACCACAAAGTTGCGAGTTGTTTTTGACGCTTCAAGTAAAGCGTCAACCCCGATCTCATTGAATGAGACACTAAAGGTGGATGCAACTATTCAGAGGGAGCTTTACGCCATTCTGGCAAGATTTCGTTTGCACAAATATGCCTTGACAGCAGATATCTCAAAGATGTATAGGCAAGTTAACATTGCAAATGAAGATAGAGATTTCCAACTTATCGTGTGGAGGGAAAAATCAACGCAAACTCTTGAAACTTATCGCCTCAACACTGTCACTTATGGGACAACCTCTGCTCCGTTTCTGGCCATCCGCTACCTCTTTGAGCTATCAAAAATTTACGCTGAGTCACATCCTGTTGCATCAGAGGTGATTTCAAGCGACTTCTATGTCGACGACATGCTCACAGGAGCGAACAGTATTGAAGAGTTGGAGGTAATTCGCAAAGAAGTGACGAAGGTTTTGGAGTTAGGGGTTTTCATCAATCCAAATGGGCAACAAATCACCCAAGTTTGATGTTGTTGGTCATCAAATCTTGCTTCAGGAACTGTGGCGACAGAAATTAGATTGGGACGAATCGGTTCCCATGAACTTGCATACCAGTTGGAACGAATTTAAGCAGAATTTTCTAGCAATTGACAAGATCTCTATTCCTCGATATATCTGTCTGTCTGGCTATGACACTGTTCAAATCCACGGATTTGCTGATGCATCGAGCCACGCCTACGGCTGTTGCTTTTATATTCGTACTGTGGCTGGGACAAACAGGTTATCAAGACTTCTAACCGCAAAGTCTAGAGTGTCCCCACTAAAAACAAAGTCAATTCCAAGGCTCGAGCTGTGTGCAGCGCATCTGCTGGCCAAATTATGGTCTCAAGTATCTCCTTTGCTTAACAAATTGGAGCTTGAAAGCATTAACTTCTGGTCGGACTCACAAGTCACATTATACTGGTTAAAGAGGGATCCGTCCACTCTAGCAACATTTGTCGCAAATAGAGTACCTGAAATCCAAGAACTCACAAAGAATGTAGTTTGGCGTCATGTGCCCCCGGAAGAAAGTCCGGCTGATTTAGTATCACGTGAAACAGACTTAGAAGGTTTGAGGTGTACTCTATGGGAAAATGGACCGGAGTTCTTACTCCGAAATCCAAGCGAGTGGCCTTGATCCCATCAGATTGAAGTTTCAACGGAGTTACAGTTGTCTGAGAACAAAAAAAGCGTGGCAGTATGTTCCGTCACAAAAAACAAACCGAATGTTTTTATTGAGCTTGTTGGAAGATGTTCATCATTTAGTAAACTCTTACGGATCATGGCCTACGTAAATCGATTTATTCAAGGGAAAAAGCGTCAACGCGAGGTCGTCATTTTGGCTATCGAACTGAAGGTGTCGTTTCTTAGGATGGTCCAAACATTTCAAAAGGCGGAGTTCAGTTCAGAATCGGTCAAGTTGGAGAAGTCTGAATATCTACAACGTTTAAATCCTTTTATACACACCAGCGATTAAGAAAATGCGACGTTCAACTTAATCCGAGTTGGGGGGAGATTCCTAAATGCACCAATTCCGTATGATGCCAAGTTTCCATTATTACTGTCCTCAAAGTCAGAATTTGTTTCGCTATTTCTTAGCAACCTGCATCGGACTCATTACCATGCCGGTGTCAAGGTGATGGTTTCACTTTTGAGGCAACAGATATGGCTGATCGGGTCCGAATGAGGTGCCCCTTTTTAGTTTGCGGAGTAGATTTTTGTGGACCATTTTATGTGTCCTTAAACGTCCGCGGTAGACCTCCTATCAAAACTTATGTGGCCGTTTTTGTGTGCTTTTCGTCAAAGGCTGTTCACCTTGAACTTGTTGTCGACCTATCCACTGACAGCTTCTTATCCGTATTTAAAAGTTTCGTCGGGAGGAGAGGGCTGCCGGAGAAGGTGTACTGAGGTCACCACACTTCGGAGGACTTTGGGAAGCAGCCGTCAAGTCCGCCAAAAACCCAGTTGCTGCGAGAAGTCGGCAACGCCAAGCTCATTAGTTGAGCACCCACCTGGTCGAGGTAGAGGCGCTGCTCAATTCGCGTCCAATCGCGTCGCCGGACAACGATCCCAACGATGGAGAGGCCCTAACACCAGGACACCTACTAATCGGGCAGCCTCTGATCACACTGCCGCAAGAGTCCGGCACAGGAGGAGTTTGCACGTATTGGTGGTGGCGAATGCTGTCCGCTCTCAAGCAGCAGTTTTGGGACGGTTGGTCCAAGGACTACATCGCCAGCCTGCAGCAGCGCAACAAATGGAGCGTCGGATGCCGCGATATGGAGGTCGGTTGCCTAGTGGTCGTCCACGAGGACAACGTGCCCCCGCAGCGTTGGCTAACAGGCCGCGTGGTGGCAACAACTGCAGGCGAGGACGGTAGAGTGCGTGTGGCGGAAGTTCGGAAATCAAGAGGCGTCATCAAGCACGCCATCCACAAGCTGGCATTGCTGCCAGTGCATACTGCTCCTGTTGAGGAGATCAAAAAGCCGGAGGACTTTAACGGGGCCGGAATGTTGGAGCAGTAGTTTATTGTTAAATATAAATTCGAAATGAAATGTAAATGTAAACAAAGTATTTGTAAAAAGCTTATCAGGTTGATCTAAACCACTCGACTATGCGCTAGCTTGAGCGCACTGATAAGCTTTCGCCCTTGTTCGGATGCTGCTCGCGACAAGGCAGTCGTAAAACTGAAGTCGAAGCTGCTGGCTGCGCCCGCGCAATAAACATATTTGGAAACGAACCTCTCGTCTTTTTTCTTTCGATACGTGGTGGAAATTTCCCAGCTAGGCCGCTAGCCGCCAGTCCCAATTTTTAACAAATTTTCTTCGGGAAAACTCTCCCGATTTTTCAGTACTTGTGATTTGCCTTGGTATATCGATGACTGCTTTGTACTAAACCCCCCCGAATGCCACACTGAATAAATCAGAATATCAGTGAGTAATTCGAGGGAAATTTAAGAAGTCTTAAGCATTGCATCCCAAGACAAACTCGGAATTGTGAAATAATGAGCAGGACCAAGCTCATGAATTTCTAAACAAATTCCCCTAAAGTTTTGAAAAACGTCAGACAACAACAACACATCAGTTTTTAAATACAGTTCTAGGTAGTCCTTAAGTGATTGACACTTGAAATGACCCCAGACTTTACATGCGTGTGCATAATCAGCCTCTGAACATTCTGTCTCGCTTAAATTACTTTAAAACTTTTCACGGGGTGGGAGAGAAGTCTCATTAAGTCTTTGAACGGAATCTAAATATTCGTATCGAAAAACGCCTTTCCTACGTAGAAGGGAAAAATCTTCTCTATTCGGATACTGAGACTTTAATTCATTTAAATGATCATAATTTAAATTACTGGCCCGAGTGTCTAGACTAGAGGACATGAAACAAGTAAGAAAGCTATAGTCGTTCGTGAACGACTGTTATATACCCTGTACCAAAATATATCGCCGCTCGAATTAGCTCCCGATTATAAATAAAATCGGTAACCAGGGAACACCACGTGGAGGCCAATGCAATTGCAAAGGGGTCAAAAAGAGAACTACGAGTCGACTTAATTTGATTAAATATTTCTAAAATAAGAGTTATCTAAACATCTCTCATCCTTTTTACGCTTCTCCTTTGTCATGTCTTTGATAACGATAAACAAAAGTCGGCTGATCGCGACTTTTGCCTATTAGAGAAATGTAAACAAACTCGCTCTTTGCAAAACCACCACCATCTCATGCACTTGCGTGTGCAAGACAGAGACAGAGATAACCCCTCTCTCTTTTTTGCGCACGGGAGTTAGTTTCTTGCGCTCATCAGTTTTGTTGTTGTTTTTTGGAATGCTCCTGTTGCTAGCTGCCAAATAGATAGCACACTGATAAGTAAATAACTTTTTTGTTTTTCACCCGATCTTTACCAGATTTTCGGTTTTGATACATGTTCTACATATGCATGCCTATGCACAAAAAGAAAGATCTTTGGTAATAATTGTGGCTGCAAAACGGTTTTAGTGATTTGCTGGGGAGTGGGAGGGAAATTTTTAAATCTGAAACAAACTTGATCTGCGTGCAAAACATTCCGATGTACATACCGAATTTGGTGGCTCTAGCTCTTATAGTTGCTTAGATCTAGGCGTTCATACAGACGGACAGACTAACGGACAGACAGACGGACAGACAGACATGGCTATATCGACTTGGCTGTTGATGCTGATCAAGAATATATATACTTTATTTTATTTTTATACCCTTGCAGGGTATTATAATTTTAGTCAGAAGTTTGCAACGCAGTGAAGGAGACATCTCCGACCCTATAAAGTTTATATATTCTTGATCAGCATCAACAGCCGAGTTGATCTAGCCATGTCCGTCTGTCTGTCTGTCTGTCCGTCTGTCTGTCTGTCTGTCTGTCTGTCTGTCCGTCCGTTTCTACGCAAACTAGTCCCTCAGTTTTAAAGCTATCTGGATGAAACTTTGCAGATATGCTCCTATATGCTCTCACTGCTATATATGTCGAAACGAGCCGGATCGGCCGACTATATCATATAGCTATATATGGCCATTTTGTATTATTCTTGAATTTCGGTTTTAATTTGATCAAAAACGGACAACTATAACATATAGCTGTCATAGGACCGATCAGAAAATTTTGATGAAAAAATCTAACTAAGCCAATTTTTCACATATTTTCATCAAATTTGAGACATAGACATGTTGTATTATTCGGTTTTAATTTTATTCAAATCGGACCACTATATCATATAGCAGCCATAGGAATATATATATAAATTCATTAAATTCGTTCGCAACATTTTTCGCTCGCAACATTTCTCGTTCGCAACATTTACCTTATGTCAGTACCC